>PIJE02001453.1:29419-34419 GCA_002895965.2 Coryphaenoides rupestris
TATTCATCTCTTGGGGAGACTCTCGTGGCGCTGTGGGCACGCTGGAATCAAACCTCCACCTCTCCTCCTCCTCCTTCACCTCCTCCTACTCCTCCTCCTCCACCTCCTCCTACTCCTCCTCCTCCTCCTCCTCCCCCTCCACTTTGACCTCCTCCTCTTCTCCTCCTCCTCCTCCTCCACATCCTCCTCATCCTGCTCTTCCTCCTCCTCCTCCTCCTCCTCCTCCTCCTCCTGCTCTTCCTTCTACTCCCCCTTCTCCTCCTCTTCCTCCTCCTCCTCCTCCTCCTCTCTCCTCACGGTGGAGCTGAGCTAATGAGAGCCACAGCTGGGCCGCGGCGGCCAGCGGTGAGGGGGTGTGTGTGTGTGTGTGTGTGTGTGTGTGGTGTGCGGGGGGTGAGGTGGTGAGGAGGGGTGAGGGGGTGTGTGGTGTGTGTGTGGGGGGGGGTTGCAGGGGTACGGCGGCAGTGGAGGGGGGGGGGGGGCGGGGGGTGGAAAGCCCAAGAGGCTTGCCGACAGAAAGAGAGATAGTTTAACAGAATCCCCCTCAGACACGCACAAGCCAATACATATTCATAACCCCAATATCATCCCTCGTTGCACCCCTCCACACACACACGCACACACACACACACACACACACACACACACACACACACACACCCCACCACCCCTGCAGACACACGCACAAACACACACACAATATACCACAACTGAATGTATTATTTAAAATGAGCATTTTTCGCCGATTAAATGTTTTAAATAAGTAATGACATCTGGTCACAGTTTTGTGCACGCAGAGTGAATGACAAGGAGATGCGGGAGATGGGGTGGGGTGGGGGGGAGAGGGGGAGCGGAGGATGAGGGTGGTGTGATGGTGGTGGTGGTGGTGGGTGGTGGGTGGTGGTGGTGGGTGGTGGTGGTGGATGTAGGGGTGTGTTGGTTTCCCCCCTTCCCTCCCAGACGGGCCTTTTCCTTTGTCTGTGCCGGTTCTTCTTCTTCGGCGTGACGCGTCCCTTTGTTCTGGCTCAGGTGGCGTGCAAGCAGCCCTGAATGGGATTCAGGCCTCGTTCAGCCTCTCTCTCAACCGCCACCCCCCCCCCCCCCCCCCCCCCCGAGCAGTGAGACGCACAGAAACAAAAATGGATGCCTATTTGTTTGCTTGGTAACGGCGGCGATCGCTGTTGTCTTTACGTGTTGAGTCGACTGGGATTTCAGCACTGTGGACGGCTCCCCCCCGTTGCTATGGCCCACTTGTTCTCGGTCAACTTTGGTCCATTTTAACGCCGTCGTGTAAAAATGTGTTAGAATGTGTTATCCTCTCCGTCTGTTGTTTCTTTGACAGCTCAAGTGTGTAAACAGGATCCACCGGTGAGGGCTGACGTCGCTTCGACCTGTGTAGCCAACCTTGAGAGAGAGGAGATGGTGTGTGTGTTTATGAGTGTGTGTAATTAAGAGTGAGTTGTATCTGAAAGGGCAAAACATCCACACACACACACACACACACCCACACACACACACACACACACACACGACACACACACACACACACAGCACACACACACACACACACACGCGTACAATATTACACATACACACACAACCACACACACACACACTACACCACACACACACACACCACCACACTCACACACCACACAGCACGCGCGTTACATTATTACGACATACACACACACACACACACACACACACACACACACACACACAGACACACACACCTCCAGAAACAGGTTCCTTCAGAGTTTAAGGTTGTACAGAGGAAACAAAAGGACATCTCTCTCTCTCTCTCTCTCGCTCTCGCTCTCTCGCTCTTCGCTCTCGCTCTTCGCTCTCCTCTTCTCTCTCTCTCCCTCTCTCTCGTTATCGCTTCTCTCAGGTCTTTTACTGATTGGTTTCGGCAGCCCCTCTTCATTTTAAATCTTACCTCTATTGTATCCACTCTCTTCTGTCCTCCTCTATTCATCTCCCTTCCCAATCCCTCTCTCCTTCTTTCTGCCTGCGTGGCTTCAGCTCAGATCCCTGGTGTATGGATATTTATGATGTGGAGGCATCAGTGTGATACATATTTGAGCTTTTCCCACTAATCAGGGGTTAGCATCGACCAATCAGGGGGATTTATGACGGAGACGGGGGAAGTATCGTAATTAATTGTATTCAAATCCCTAACACCCAGGTCGGGCCGATGCACAGAGGGCTCTCCGTTTTTCCCATTACAGCTTTGTGTATGTGTGTGTGTGTGTGTGTGTGTGTGTGTGTGTGTGTGTGTGTGCGTGCATGTGTGTGTGTGTGTGTGTGTGAACACCGCATTTTATTCATGTGTACGTGCGGGCAGACCCACGTGTGTCTGCGTGTGCGTTCTGCCTGCCCATTGATATCAGGGAAAATCGCTTCAGGTCGAACACAACGAACGCCTTTGCGATGAACGAACGCTTTTGAGCAATTGAAACCCGCGTGTTGTAGACTCAGCATTATGCTCGAGTCTAGACGTTTGTTTGTCCAAACATTACACCCAACGGTGCGTATAACCTGTATTTTACAGGTTATATGGGCTTTGTCTACAACTCTCTACATCCTGGAGTGTGACTATGCAAACCATTTATTATTAATTTGTAAGATTGCTCTTTGGTATTTATAATTATTTATAAAACCTATTTGCTGCTACCTGCCCATTTGCACTCTTATGTATTGTATGTTGTATATATTGTGCGTGTTTTCTTAATGGTGTGTTGTATTGTGTCTTGTGTTTGCTGTACTGGGAAGCCAAAGACTTTCCACTGAGGTGGACAATAAAGTCAATCAAATCAAATCTAATCAAATATAGGTTGAATATTTTCATTATTTCATTTCTTGAATGAGCATTTTTGTAGTTTTTTCCAAGTCGCTTTTGTTGATTCCTACCGATATTGCACCTGCAGCCCGGGAGACAGCAGTCGATTAAGAGAGAGCGAGACAAGGGGAGGAAGCAGCAAACAGACAGACAGGCAGACAGACAGGCAGACAAACAGACAGACAGACAGACAGACAGACAGACAGACAGACAGACAGGAAGGAAGGAAGGAAGGTGCATCCACGCCCAAAATAGACACCGGGGAGATAAGCACGAAGAGACAAGAGACAGACAGGAAGAAAGATGAGTCAGCAAGCGAGGAAGGATTACAAAAAACTCCAGAAACAGCACACACACACACACACACACACACACACACACACACACACACACACACTCACACACACACACACACACACAGACACACAACACACACACACACACAACACACACACAACAACAGACAAGACAACCAACACAAGACAACACAACACAACAGGAACGATGAGGGGAGGAGAGAGAGGGGGAGGGGGGGAGATGAGGGAGGGAGGTGGTGTAGATGGAGGGAAGAGGGGGAGGAGGGGCAGGCTGGGATGATGACGCCTTGAGTCTGAGGCTGCCTGCAGGGGGGCAGTGGTTCCCCAGACTGTGAGCCCGACGGCAGGCAGGCAGGCAGGCAGGCAGGCAGGCTGGCTGGCTGGCTGGCTGGCTGGCTGGCCCCCGAAGCCCTCCGCCTGGTGGATTTGTTAAAAGCCTGACCTGGAGCCCCCCTCTCTCTCCACACGGCTGTATGTCTCTCTCTCTATATCTCTCTCTCTCTCTCTCTCTCTCTATTGTGTCCAGACTCAGCCTTCAGCTGATTGGCGGATCCTAGGGCTTTGTAGGCTTTCGCCATATGACAGATATCAGCAAATTGTCTCCTTCAGAGGTTAGGCGTTTCTGTGTGTGTGTGTGTGTGTGTGTGCGCGTGTGTGTGTGCGTGTGCGTGCGTGTGTGTGTGTCTGTGTGTCTGTGCTGGGCCACTGGTGGATAAGGGAATACAGACAGACGGGGGGGAATGTGCTGAGCTGAACAGAAGGAGCTGCCACAGCTCAGGGAGGTGAAGAGAGGGAGGTTAACGTCTGCTTGTGTGGAGATGTCTTGACCTGTGAATAGATGGATAGATAGATAGATAGATAGATAGATAGATAGCTCTATCCATCTCTCTGTCTGTCTCTGTCTGTCTATCCATCCATCTAGCTGTCTGTCTCTGGCTGACAGTCTATCTATCTATCTATCTATCTATCCATCTATCTATCTATCTGTCTATCTATTTACCTCTCTGTTTCACTGTCTATCCATCTATCCATATCTATCTGTATGTGCTATGTCTGTGTATCTTTATATCTATATTTTAATAAATGACTGAATTTCTTTGGGCCGTTTTTGCTACTTGACTTGGCGTATGTCCTCGTTTATGACTCTCGTAAGAAGCCGTTTGATGGCGGCCATTTAAAAACCGCCCTCTCGCCACCAAGACGGTGATTTCCTGCTGATCGGTCTGTTCTCCTTCTGGTTCCGGATTAGCCTCTGGGCTGCAGGGATGTCCGAATGGGAACATCGCATTGATTTTGCGGTGAAATTCGTTCAATTTAGCCACGCTTTATGGGTCTGATATCTCGCATGTAAACCCGGGCCAGCCACTCGTCACTGTCCCGCGTGTGTGTGTGTGTGTGTGTGTGTGTGTGCGTGTGCGTGCGTATGTGTGTGTGTAATATTCTAATTAACAGAGTCCTAATCAAGTACTTTGCTATCATTGCAGCAGCCAAATCTTTCTAGATTTGGAGGCGCTCGCCTTTCAAATGTGATGTACGTTCCTGTAAAACAATTATCACTTAGTGGCTGCACACACACACGCACACACACACATGCACACACACACACACACACACACACACACATCGAGTCCCCAGAGATGATCTGTTGCTCTGCGGTTTGACTCGATTTTCAATTCCGGTCCTGCCACATACAAGACAAATGATAATAGTCAATAGTCAACTTGTTTCCCCTCAGCGCGAGCCTGTGTGTTTGCGTGTGCGCATGCTTGTGCTCAGACTGTGTTTCTGTGTGTCTCTGTGTGTGTGTGTGTGTGTGTGTGTGTGTGTGTGTGTGTGTG
>PIJE02001453.1:39419-44419 GCA_002895965.2 Coryphaenoides rupestris
GAGAACCAACCCGAGAGCGAAGCAGAGGTCGCCTCCCCTTTCAAAGTGCTCACACCAGCCATGGTCGCATGGTTCCCAACAATGTAAAATAAGCGTATAAACCGCGTAAATGCACATTTCGGTGAAAGTTTTTGCACTCAAAACACTGTAGGTTATGAAGGTTGTGAAGCAGGAGCTCGCCGTTTCCGGGCCAAGGAATAAGCGCAATCGTTTATCTGATTTACCAGCAAGCCAGCCAGTCAGGGTTTACAGCAAAACAGGGTGAGGTGAGCGAAGGTTATGACTCCATCGCTGCGGCTCGTGAAATAAATGTTTCCTCAGCCGTGTCCCATTCTTACATTTTAAATAGTTCCATTCTTTAAAAATCGGCCATTGGGGTGGTTTTCTATCCTTTTATAATTGTTATTGTTCATTCCACTGTTTATCCCACTGGTTTTAATGACCCTCTTATGCATGTTGTCTTGTCTATGTTCTGTGAGGTTCCACTTTATAAGTAAAGCCACTAATGTAAATGGATTGCATTTATATCTCGCCTTTTATACAAAGCACTTCACAGTATTGCCTCACATTCACCCATTCACTGACACCGACGGCGGTGGTCGATACCATAGCAACGGTAAAACCCAACACGTCAGGAGCAGTTAGGGTTAGGTGGTGTCCTTCCCTTAGCTAGGGACCGGGGATCGAACCAGCAACCTTCCTGTTGCCAGACTAACTCTACCAGCATAGTATATAGATATTTCGATTACTTTCTGTTCCTGTAGTGACACTCAAAGCTGCCTCCGTGTTTGCTTTCTGATGCTGTCTGATGGTCAGATCTTAGAGGTACTTTGACCATAAAATGTATACACACACACACACACACACACACACACACACACACACACACACGTGCTATATCAATGAATACGGCTGAAGATTTGGAGGCATACTTTGTCACTGCACGATGACAGCTGGAGGTGTTTTTCTTCTGAAATCAAAATTTGGAAATGGAAAACTCAAATTTCCCACCATCACGTCTTTCCCTTTCCTGTCAACTTTCCCCCCCGGTGCTGCAGGGTGGATGGAGGACAGCTCGCGCCAACGGATGTCTTCATTACCTCCACTCCCATGACCCACCATTATCCTTAGTTCTTTGCATGGTAATCTGTAGACCCAGAGTTTTATTTAGATCCACGTCATAAAGGATCAGGTAGGGGTTAGGCGGGGTCAGGCGTCTTGCTCAAGGACGACAAGGCCGCAGACAACGGCGATGGAATCCAGGACCTTTCGGCTCAGAGTGAAGGTGGAACAACATGGCCGCTACGTGGCTGCCCGACGTTCAACGGCGGGACGTTGGACTCGGTGTCCTGCATCAAAAATGCTGTGGAGGCGGAGATGGACAGAGGCTCCCCTGCTGAGCCAATGGCATCTCATCACCTCATCCCTGCTATTAGCATCTCTGACACGCCGTCCACACGTCACTTGACACGTTTGCAACCTGCCACTTATCCCATTACTGGCTGTCCCAGGTCCTGGGCTGGCTTGCTGTGTTGGCTCTCTCTCTCTCTCTCTCTCTCTCTCTCTCTCTCTCTCTCTCTCTCTCTCTCTTTCTCTCTCTCTGTCTCTCTCTCACCTGGGGTCTCTCCTCTCACACACACACACACCCACTCGGGATGCCCCCCTCCTGCCCTTTTCCAACCACAGCTCACCTTTTTATTTTTTTTTATTTTTTTTTTATGGAGTTCAGTTCGTGGGCAGGAGGAGGGGGAAGGTCCATTTGGATAAAGGGCCACGTCTACTTCACATTTGTGTTTTTCATGAACAGCGTCTTTGACCTCCGCTTGCATTCATCGAACCATCCGTGCACGCACCCCCGTCCTTACCTCCGCGTCCACCCGTCTTTAACCCCCTGAGCTCTTTCATCCCCTTCATCACTTACTGAACGTTAAGTAAGGGATAATCAACGAGTAGGTGTGCGTCGAAACGCTTTTAAGGCAAGATACCGCGGCGGAGGCGGAGAACCAACCCGAGAGCGAAGCAGAGGTCGCCTCCCCTTTCAAAGTGCTCACACCAAGCCATGGTCGCATGGTTCCCAACAATGTAAAATAAGCGTATAAACCGCGTAAATGCACATTTCGGTGAAAGTTTTGCACTCAAAACACTGTAGGTTATGAAGGTTGTGAAGCAGGAGCTCGCCGTTTTCAGGGCAAGGAATAAGCGCAATCGTTTATCTGATTTACCAGCAAGCCAGCCAGTCAGGGTTTACAGCAAAACAGGGTGAGGTGAGCGAAGGTTATGACTCCATCGCTGCAGCTCGTGAAATAAATGTTTCCTCAGCTGTGTCCCATTCTTACATTCTTAAATAGTTCCATTCTTTAAAAATCGGCCATTGGGGTGGTTTTCTATCCTTTTATAATTGTTATTGTTCATTCCACTGTTTATCCCACTGGTTTTAATGACCCTCTTATGCATGTTGTCTTGTCTATGTTCTGTGAGGTTTCCACTTTATAAGTAAAGCCACTAATGGTAAATGGATTGCATTTATATCTCGCTTTTATCCAAAGCGCTTTACAGTATTGCCTCACATTCACCCATTCATACACCGACGGCGGTGCCAACCATGCAAGGTAACAACCAACACGTCAGGAGCAGTTAGGGTTAGGTGGCGTCTTGCTCAGGGACACCTCCACACTTAGCTAGGAGGCGGAGGAGGAGGAGGAGCCCGGGGATCGAACCGGCAACCTTCCTGTTGCCAGACAACCGCTCTTATACCTCCTGAGCTACTGCCGCCCCACGACGACTAGCAATCCAACCTCCAATCTCCGTCCCTCCTTCATCCACCCGTGTATCCTTCTCTACCCCCTCACCCCCCACCCCAGGGTGACCCCCATACCCCCACCCGCTAGAATTAGTGGCAGGTGTTAGTGTTTGTTTGCTTGTTTGCTTGTTTGCTCGTCTGCTCATGATGAGTTAAATCAGCTCCTCTGACTGCCTGCTTTCTCACAGAATATCACCACTGCCTGTCTCTGGGGGGGTGTAGTGTGTGTGTGTGTGTGTGTGTGTGTGTGTGTGTGTGTGTGTGTGTGTGTGTGTGTGTGTGTGTGTGTGTGTGTGTGTGCGTGTGTATGTGGTTATGTGTGTGTGTGTGTGTGTGTGTGTGTGTGTGTGAGGCATGTCTATTTGCTCGGCCGCCTGGCTCACGCTAAGGCTCATTGATTTGATGGCGTTTCATTTGAATCATTAAGCTGTGTGTGTGTGTGTGTGTGTGTGTGTGTCTCTCTCTCTCTCTCGCTCTCTCTCTGTAAGGATTGACCGCTCTGTGGGAGTTTTTTTCACCGACGCGGTTTCAAGCTTCGCACTGTAATACTCCATGGCAACTAATTATGGTGCGTGTGTGCCGCCTCGCCTCGCCGTCCTCCATGACATTAATTATACACCGAGCGTTGGAAAAGTCTCGTTAGAAATTAATAACGGACGTGTTGTGATCTTAGAAAGCTGACGCGGGACCCTGCATGTACACGTCTCAGCACCGTGGTGACCCTGAGGAGTTCCTTTTAATCTCCTTTTCACTCTTTCTCTCTCTCTCTCCTCTTCGATGTTCTGTGTCTCTCTCTCTCTCTCTCTCTCTCTCTCTCTCTCTCTCTCTCTCCGCTCTGAATGCATTCTAATCCTCTCCGTGTCTCAAGGCAACGAAATAATTTTGTAATTTCAAACGTTGAGTCAAACAAACAATAAAAAAAAGACATGTTCTTTTTAATCTTGTATGAATTGTTGAGCTCGGCCGCTGTTGCTGTTGTATTTTTGTGCAATTCCCAATGTTTTGAGTTTTGCCTTCTTTTCGAGAGCGCGGCAAATAAAGCGACGACAATCGAGCTAAGCGACCAACGTTCAACAGGATGCCTTTCACAACCCCGGGAGTGCGGACATTGGAACCACGATTGGCTCGATGTATTAAATCGTTTCATTTTTACAACTCTTTGGTTGCATTAACCTGCTTCGTAAAAAAAAATAAAAAACTCTCCGCCCTCTCTCAACATTATTCCAACTCAAGGTTTTAAAAGTTCTCCATTCCTCTCTGTCTGCCCTATCTGTCTCCATGCTCTCAGTCAGACGGACGGACGGACGGACGGACTAGACGGACGGTAGTGGAAAGGATGGGAGGGGAGAAAACATTATTCGGAACTAATTGAGCATGAGTGAGGCATCCATTAAAATTTGGCTTTAGTCCCTCAGAGAACGATGTGGTAGTGGTGTGCGCGTGTGTGTGTGTGTGTGTGTGTGTGTGTGTGTGTGTGTGTGTGTTTGTGTGTGTGGGTGTGTGGAGAGTTAGAGGTTGAATACAAGGATGAAAGAATGAAGACAGAGAGGGCGAGAGAGGGAGAGAGAGAGAGCAATAGAGAGACAGAGAGACAGGGTGACAGAGAGACAGAGAGACAGAGAGACAGGGTGACAGAGAGACAGAGAGACAGGGTGACAGAGAGACAGAGAGACAGGGTGACAGAGAGACAGAGAGACAGAGAGACAGGGTGACAGGGTGACAGAGAGACAGAGAGACAGAGAGACAGAGAGACAGAGAGACAGGGTGACAGAGAGACAGAGAGACAGGGTGACAGAGAGACAGAGAGACAGGGAGACAGAGAGACAGAGAGACAGAGAGACAGAGAGACAGGGTGACAGAGAGACAGAAAGACAGAGAGACAGAGAGACAGAGAGACAGAGAGACAGAGAGACAGAGAGACAGGGTGACAGAGAGACAGAAAGACAGAGAGACAGAGAGACAGGGTGACAGAGAGAGAGACAGAAAGACAGAGAGACAGAAAGACAGGGTGACAGAGAGATAGAGAGACAGGGTGACAGAGAGATAGAGAGACAGGGTGACAGTGTGACAGAGAGACAGGGTGACAGAGAGACAGAGAGACGGGGTGACAGAGAGACAGAGAGACAGCGAGACAGAGAGACAGGGTGACAGAGAGAAAGAGAGGCAGAGAAACAGAGAGACAGAGAGAGAGACAGATAGA
>PIJE02001453.1:50950-53450 GCA_002895965.2 Coryphaenoides rupestris
CCATTAAAGTACTCGAGTGCTCATGTATGTGCCGACCATTCTGGCTACCGCGGGAGTTTACAGCAGTAACCGTGACTGCTGTGTACATTCCCCCTCAAGCCAACACGGACATAGCGCTGAAGGAACTTTATGGGGCTATCAGCGAACAGGAGTCGGCTCACCCGGAGGCTGCTTTCATTGTGGCGGGGGACTTCAATAAGGCGAACCTGAAGAAAGTTCTCCCGAAGTTCTACCAACACATCACAAGCAACACACGGGGCGAGCGGATCCTCGACCACTGCTACACCCCCTTCCGGGACGGCTACAAGTCCCTCCTCCGCCCACCGTTCGGCAAATCGGATCACCGCTCGATCCAACTACTCCCCGCCTACAGGCAGAGACTGAAGCAGCAACCAATCGCTGTGAAGGAGGTCCAATGCTGGTCGGACCAATCGGAGTCTATGCTGCAGGATTGTTTTGATGATTGTTTTGGGTCGCGTCGGACAATAACATCAGCGAGTACGCGTCCTCAGTCACCGGGTTCATCAAGAAATGCATAGATGACGTTGTTCCTACTAAGTCGGTTCGGATTTATCCCAACCAGAAACCGTGGATTAATGGCGATGTTCGCGCCGCACTCCGCACGCGTAACGCCGCCTTTGACTCCGGGAATATGGTGGAATATACGAGAGCCCGCTACGACCTCCACAAGACCATCGGCGGAGAAAAGCGGAGAGGAGAGCACGCCCCCATCTCCATCGATGGTGCTGCAGTAGAGAGGGTCAGCAGCTTCAAGTTCCTCGGCGTGCACATCTCCTGGATATATACACCAGGCGGTGCGTGGCCAAGGCCAAACGGATTATTAAAGACAATAACCACCCCAGCCACGAACTGTACACACTTCTACCGTCAGGCAGGCGATACCGCAGTATCAAGTGACGAGCAGACTCAGAGACAGCTTCCACAGTCAGGCCATCAGGCTGCTGAACAAGTGCTAGTGCTAAGTGTTACTGCTAGTGCTAGTGCTACTGCTAGTGCTAGTGTTACTGCTGTAGTGCTAGTGTTACTGCTAGTGCTAGTGCTAGTGTTACTGCTGGTGCTAGTGCTACTGCTAGTGCTAGTGTTACTGCTAGTGCTAGTGCTAGTGTTACTGCTGGTGCTAGTGCTAGTGTTACTGCTGGTGCTAGTGCTAGTGCTAGTGTTACTGCTGGTGCTAGTGCTAGTGTTGTGCTAGTGCTAGTGCTAGTGCTACTGCTGTGCTGGTGCTAGTGCTGTAGTTTTGCTATTCTATTTCTATTTCTATTTGTATTCTTTTATAACTGTCGGGCGTTTTGCACATAAGATTTTCACCCACTGCTTATACTTGATGTGACAAACTGTGAAGTGACAATAAAATACTTGCTACTTGATACACACATACAGTACATACAAATGGGGGGTTGATGCAGCCGAATGTGAAAAGTAAACTTAAACTGTCCACGCTAAATGAATTGGACATGTTTTTGTTGTTTTTTTTAAATGTCATCCTCCCGATGAGACCACCACGCATGTTGTGAGCAGAGCGTGGGGTAAATGTTAAATGGTAAATGGATTGCATTTATAAAGCGCTTTTATCCAAAGCGCTTTAGAGTCGTGTTTTTCAACCTTTTTTGAGCCATTACATTAAAAGAATCCCGCGGCACACCACCAACCAAACATGTTTCAAAATAGCGACGCCTCTCACACGCGTCACTCATTCTATTGTCTTCAATCAACAAGGTCGTTATTGCTCGACCTACTGGGGCTGCACGACTACTGGTTTTTTTCAAGTCGACCTTTCTATCAATGAAGTCGAAAAAAAGAAACACGCAGACAGAAGGTGTCCAAAAAATAAAGTAACGGCTTATTATATATTATTATATTATGTAAATATACAAACATTCCAACATTCAAAATGTCTCATTCGGTGTCAGCAATTATATTAAATTGGTTTGGCATCGGCTTACAACTCAGCATGGGCAATCCACGCCGGCACAACAACATTATAAGAGAGCTTGCTTTTCACTGAAAACTCATTCCTGCACGGGTCTGATTTTCAAGACCTGAGAGAGGTCTTGTAACTAGAAACTAAATAATATTATTTTGACCAATTAAGTGAAATTGGATCATTTCAGAATACTCAAAGATACTCTGCCATTTACCATCGACTCCCCATTCTCCACTGCAGAGCGGGTTAATCTGAATCCTTACCTACCTCCCATGAACCGGTGACGTAAACCAAACCGCTCAACCCTATTTCCGTTTCCTTAGCCCTTTTTCCTTTTCTTTTTTGAGTCCTTTTTTCTCCGTTAACTTTTTTTCCCACTTTTTCACAGGTGGTTTTCCGGCGGGGAGATGAATGGCTATTTTTTTTCACGGCAGGGGCCCTCTGCTGCTAATTCCCTGCCGCGGTGCCGTCCGCGAGGCTGCAGGTGTATTAATCTGTGTCATTAGATTAGCCCCCCGTGATGATAAGGCCCCCCGGGGAGCTGCTGGCCGGGGA
>PIJE02001453.1:58450-60950 GCA_002895965.2 Coryphaenoides rupestris
AAGCAGCATTGGAAGAAACAACACACACACACACACACACACACACACACACACACGCACACACCACACACACACACACATGCACACACACACACACACACACACAAATGAAGAAGAGGCAGTTCCTGCAGCACACAGTTGAAGCCACATTCACCCTATAGGCAGGACGTTAGAGTAAAGGAGAACCTTATCTGTTATCGATCCGCATTCGGGTTATCGATTGCGGTTGTTGTCGACGCTCTCTGGGTCTCAGCTCAGCACAGACGCTAAAACAAAAAAGATATACTGTGTATATATATACGTTATATATATATATATATGTTATGCTTTTGTTCATGTATAATGCCGTTGTGTTGGAAAAGGGGGAAAAACGGAAGGCAGGTGGAGGTAATCGGCCACACCGCACCCAGGCTTGAGTTTTTGTATTGTCTCCCAACATGGCTGCCTGGTAGAGAGAGATAGAGATAGAGAGAGAGAGAGAGAGAAATGAAGCACGAGATAAAACAACTTAAACCAAGTTAACTTAAAGGGGAAGTTGTTTTTTTGTGTGCAGATTTTATCTCTGTCCGCCTGCATTAGGGATATAGTGTGAAAAAAACGCCTGCGGTTCTTGCCGGCGATCTCTGCTCAGTGCTGATGCAAAACCCAAATCAAGAATTCCATTAGTTTTTCTAAGCCCCCGTCCCGCATGACGAGTAGCTCAGTCCGCCGGACCGACTTCCTCATCAGACTCTTGATCCGAGGGTCCAGGGTTCAAGTTCCCCCGTTCAGGCGACTCCATTTAATTAGCGGGGTCGCTCGCTATGGTATCCATGATTAGCATGCAGCGCCCTCTCGAAAGAAGCGGGCTTTTTTAGTCACTTATCGTTGGTAAAAGTGGTCGGCTAAGTGACTGGAAATCTAGACCTGTTATGAATGGTTAGCGAGAGGCGAGAGTGGCAGCAGCTAGACAGAGAGAGAGAGAGAGAGAGAGAGAGAGAGAGAGAGAGAGAGAGAGAGAGAGAGAGAGAGAGAGAGAGAGAGAAATCACTTGTGGTGAACACGGTGTTCTCTATCCATGACACAATCTTCCTCCATGTGTGTGCAAGGCCTCTCTCCTCATCTACTTCTCACCTTCTCCAGTTTTTGACGCCGTCTCTATAAGCTATACAGTCGTGCATACATACATACATACATACATACATACATCCGTACATACATACAGTACATACATACATACATACAGTACATACATACATACATACATACATACAGTACATACATCCGCGCACGCAAGATGGTTTAGTACAGAAAATCGTGAAACCGCCCAAAATCATCGTCCCACGTCGAGCCCTTCTCTCGTTTTACTTCTCTCCTCTTCTCACAGCAGTAGCTCAGGAGGTATAAGAGCGGTTGTCTAGAAACAGAGAAGGTTGCCGGTTCGATCCCCGGGCTCCTCCCCCTCCTCCTAGCTAAGTGTCGAGGTGTCCCTGAGCAAGACGCCACCCGAACCCTAACTGCTCCTGACGTGTTGGTTGTTACCTTGCATGGTTGGCACCGCCGTCGGTGTATGAATGGGTGAATGTGAGGCAATACTGGAAAGCGCTTTGGATAAAAGCGATGATATAAACGCAATCCATTTACTTCCTGTTGTTAGTTTCCTTGTGATTTCATCCACCATCCCTTTCCTCCTCCATTCCTACTTCGCTCCCCCCCCCCTCCGTTACAGTAATCAAAGTGTGTCTGTTTCCTCCTTCCCTTCACACTCAGAGTCGGCGTGCGTACACACACACACACACACACACACACACACACACACAATCGGTACACCGAGCACGCACACACATGCACACACACACTCAGGACTTTTGTTCTTTTCTCACACCTTATCCCCGTGCACCGTATCTCTTTTCAAAACTGCCACTCCATATATTCCCGCTCTGAGATGAGATGTTTCAATTTCTGTCCTCCATTTCAGTGTTATTGTTGCACCGTTTTTTTTTTTTTTCTTCCACGCGCAGACTCAACACACACACACACACACACACCACACACACACACACACACACACACACACACACACACACACACGAACACAACCCCTCGCCATCCTCATCCCGCTCGATCGCCGTTTTTTCGTGCTTTGTATCTGTCTTTCGTCGTCTCCCTCCTTCTACTACTCTCCCGCCATTTCACCACCCACCCCCCCCCCCCCCTCCTCACACATACACACCAGCACACACACACACACACACACACACACACACACATTTCTTTTTCCTGGTGTCATCCCGTCGTATCGTCTGCCTTTCATAGTCTCGGGAAGAGCTGTGATGTGTTGTCAACACAAATATCTGATCTTTCTCTCACTCTCTCTGCCTTCTCTCCCTGTCTACCTGTCATCTCTCTCTCTCTCTCTCCCTCTCTCTCATCTCTCTCTCTCTCTCCTCTCTCTCATCTCTGTCTCTCTCTCTCTCTCATCTCTGTTTCTGTCTCTGTGCTCCTGTCACTCGGCTTATCT
>PIJE02001453.1:65950-88584 GCA_002895965.2 Coryphaenoides rupestris
GCAGCAGCAGCAGCAGTAGCAGCAGCAGCAGCAGCAGCAGCAGCAGCAGCAGCAGCAGCAGCAGCAGCAGCAGCAGCAGCAGCAGCAGCAGCAGCAGCAGCAGCAGCAGTAGCAGCAGCAGCAGCAGCAGCGTGCATGCAAATAGCGTTCGTTTCCCCTCCGCTTCATGCGTTCACGTGTGTCTGCGTGACGTACGCACGCACACACACACACACACACGGACGAACACGCGTGTGCGCACCTGTGAGCTGCGTGACCTTTGAGTTCATTGCACAGGTGCGGGGAATGGAATCGAAACTATCCCCCCCCCCCACCCCCCTCTCACCGGTCCTCTCCACTCTGAGCACACATTTACATCCCGAGTGGCGACGAGGCAGCGGCCAAGGAGACCTCGTTGTTGCCCAGAACAAGTTTAAACATTTGCCCGCCGCGTAAAGTGGCTCAGCAGCCCGCCAAATGAGAAGGCCCCGAACGCCCCCGCGCCATTATGCACAGTCCCATGCTCTTTCTCTCCCTCCTCCTCGTCCTCCTCATCCTCCTCGTCCTCCTCCTCTCTTTCCCCCTCTTCTTGCTGATTTCATCTTTGCCTTTCATTCTCCTCCCCCCCCATCTCTTCTGCCTTCTTCTTATACCTTTCTGACTCACTAAAGAGAGCAAAAACAATTTGCCTAGAGGAGAGAAATGGGCGATAATCTCTCTACTCTCTACTCTCTCTCTCTCTCTCTCTCTCTCTCTCTCTCTCTCACCCTCTCTCTGCCTGGCCAGCCCTTGGAACAGCCATGCTTGTGTAGTGTGCAAGTGTGTGGTGTGTGTGTGTGTGTGTCTGTGTGTGTCTGTGTGTGTCGTTGAAAGTGGAAACTGGAGACTCAGCTGTAAGTAATAGTGTTCTGTATAGTTCTGGGCAGCCCTGGAGCTTATACCCATTGTACGGCGTGAATGTCTCTGCCTCGGTTAGATAGAAGTTAGGGGGGAACGTGTAGCGCCGGGAGGACTAGATCACAGAAACGCTACCCTTCATTATCTTCACTCCTCCGTCTCTCTTTCACTGCGTCGGCCTCCCCCCCCCCGCCGCCCTCTCTCTCTCTCTCTCTCTCCCTCCCTCCCTCCCTCCCACTTTTATTCTCCCCTTTATTTTCACTCACCCTTTCTCGACCCGAACTCATGTCGGCGATATGACTTGTGTGGATGGAAAAACCGGGAAGAATATCGCCGCACCTGAATTCTTATTGCAATCTAATGAACGCGCGGTTAAATTTACAGCCCTTAACTGTTATAGTCGATGGTGCACTTGAATTATATTAGTCTATTATTATGAAGTTGTATTTCTTTCATTACCTGGGCTGTCTCAAGCAGCAATGAATGTCTCGTTGTGTTTGTACTACGCTCAGTGAATGTGTGTAGTGTGTGTTTGTGTGTGTGTGTGTGTTTGTGCGTGTGTGTGTGTGTGTGTTTCTAATAGTAGAAATACACAGTTTTTTCCTCTGGTGCTTCACAGGCACCAGCTTCTGTTTAATGTTCAGCGCGTTCACCGGCAACGTACCGCACGGCATTGTGGGAGATGCAATGTTGCGTATCACATAGCGCCCACAACATGGCACACAGAGGAGGCACACACACGCACACACACACACACACACACACACATAAAACAATATGCGAAAAATGTTGAGTAACATTTTCAAGCACCGTTGGAAGTCAAAGCTGGGCGCTCTCGGCTGGCTAAATGTTATCTTTTCTCCAATAGCTTCAACCTTGCCCAATTTTGGTCTCTCTCTCTCTCTCTCTCTGTCTTGTCTTCTGAAATCTTTTCTCCATTACTTTGACCGATAGCCTCATATATAATGCATTCATACCCTGATATTGGCATATTCTGATTTATTATTCACCATTTCCAGTTTCTTACTATAACTTTCTCTCTCTTGACTCTCTCTGCCTCTCTCGGCCTCTGTCGTTGTGTACGGTTCGCTGAGGAAGTGTTGACCGGTGCCGTGCTCGGCCTCACAGCGGGTTTTAAAGTGGACTCCCGGTGATTCTCTCCTCCCCATCTTTCTCTGAAAACTGTTGTCCCTGCATATTCTTTTTTTTTTGTGCGGGGAAGGGGGTGGCGCTTACACACATTTCCCTCTGCGAGCGGTTGTGTTTTTCACCGAGTAACTTTCATAAAAGTGGCAGGAAGCCGTTTCCGCCGCCACCGTTGCCGAGAAGGGAGGCAGTGGGAACGCAAAAATGCATAAATGACAGATTCCTCCCCGGTGCGGCGCGGCGCGGTGCGGCGCGGTGCGGAGACGTATGATATGGAATACATCACATCAGTGAGGGAGACAATCTGATGAAAGCTTAGCAATAAAGAGCTTCTGGAGGAGGAGGAGGAGGAGGAGGAGGAGGAGGAGGAGGAGGGAGGAGGGAGAAGAAACACACACAAACAGTACTTAGTCGCTTGAAGGGAAGCCTCGTTTGTCACCGTGGGAGACGTATACACGGCACTGTCGAGAGCTACTCCACCCACGGGATTGCGGCGTTCGACACGCGCCGCACGTGTGTGTGTATACGTGTGTACACGCGTGTGTGTGTGTGTGTGTGCGTGCATGCGTGCGTTCACACCTCTCCGAACGATATGCGCGATCGTGCGGCGCTAATGATGGATGAGCCTGGTTAATAATGCACGGTGTGAATGAAAGCGCCGGGACGGACTGAGACTGAGATTGAGAGAAAGGATGGAAGGCCGGCCGAGCTGAATGGATGAATGACGTTCGTCTCAGGGCGGGGCGATCGAGGCGTTGGACGCAAGGCCGGGGACGCAAAACTCGATCTGGAAGAGGGAGAGAGGGAGGGAGATGAGGAGCGAGGGATGGTGAATCAAGATAGAGAGTCTTGAAGAAGAAGAAGCCAGGGATACAGCAGGAGAGAATCTGAGAGCTGGTGTTTCTTACCAAGCGCTCTCTCTCTCTCTCTCTCTCTCTCCGTTCTGCCACAGAGGAAGCTCTCACACACAGTTTGCATCAACAGTAACACAGTCTCGCCCCTCCGCCCTGTGTTCACGATGTCTTCCTTCATCCTCCTCCTCTTCTCCGATTCCCTCAGAGAACCACGGAAAGGCACGGAATACACTTCTCTCCCCGCGCACATTCGCGCTCTCAACTTTGTCACGGCGCGTGGACGCTTGAGCGGGAATGCCGACCAAGCGGCCGTATGCGACGAGCTGGGTAGCCTGATATAGTTTCAAGGAGTCTGGGGGCGGCAGTAGCTCAGGAGGTGTGAGAGGCGGTTGTCTGGCTCCCGGAAGGTCGCTGGTTCGATCCCCGGGGCTCCGCCGAGCTAAGCCAAGTGTCGACGTGTCCCTGAGCAAGACGCCGCCCTGACCCTAACTGCTCCTGACGTGTCGGTTGTTGTTACCTTGCATGGTTGAGTCTATCGGACTACCCTGCTCATCGACAAATGATGCTAACGGGGTACCCAACCCAGGACACAACCTATCGTCCATATGTGTCTCTCCGTATACATAATAAACCCTGATAATAATAATTGCCGATCTTGTTATCCGCGCATCTTCTTGAAATCCTTATGATTTCTTGGACATAATCCAAACATCTTCTGGTCTTCAGGTCTGCATTCAAGTGTGCCGCTCTGGGTTTTTTTTTGTTTGGGGGTTCGGGAGCTACACTCCACCCGCTGCCTGTCTGTTGCTCAGCCTCCTCCCGCTGTCCATCCGTCTGTAAATAGATGTGTCAGTCGGGCTGTCCATGGTAACCTGGTAAAGAAGCAAGAAAAAAATGAAACACACACACACACACACACACACACACACACACACACACACGTAGGCAGGCAGACACACACACACACACACACACACACAGGCCCGCATCGCAAGTCATGCTGACTATCACAATAAGGTCACTCAATTGGAGTTGACAGGACTACTATCGAACAGCTTTGAAACGGCTGAGAAACGTCTCAGAAAACGGAGGAGGAGGAGATAACGTTGTATTGACCGTCCACACAAAGGACTGCAAATGGCGCCAGAAAAACAAGAGTCAGTAGGGAGTTGCGGTGACAGAGCTGAATATAGGGTTTATGTAGGCGTGTGGCTCCCAGTATGAGGGAGTTGGGGATTTAAAAGGACATTCACAAGCATGTCGACACGTCGAGGAACACACGCACACACACACACACACACACACACACACCCACACCTATATGTCAACACACACATGACAACAGATGCATGTGTGCACACAAGGTCACGCGAGGACACGGGCACACACACAAGCGTGACAACACACACACACACCACACACATGTGCATGTGCGACAACACACGTGGATTACACACACACACACACACACACACACACACACACACACGCCTACACATAAACATGACAATACGCACACGACACCACATGCATGTATGCGCACACACGGACATGCGAGACCACTAGCACCTACAAAAACATGACAACACACACACACATACACAGATGTGCACACACCTACACATAAAGATAACAATACACACCCACATGACAACATACACACACACACCACCACACATGCACGTGCAACAACACACGCACACACACACACACAAAACACGGAGAAAGATGGATCCTGTAGCCCCCCGAGAGAACAGCGTGAGTCGATGTGTGGAGATACAATTAACAGATAGCCTCCCGAGGGTCGCCACCGCGTTGGGCCGGAGCTATGTGGAGCAGCACAGCTCCCGTACACGGGGGGGGGTCACCGGCCCCGGCTGCAGCCGACCGCTGGGCCAAGGACAAAGGACAAAGCGGTGGGAGGCGAACGGGGGGGGGACGCACGGAAGAAGACCACTACAGGTGCAGAAGACGGATGAACCGAGGGGGAACTATTCACAGATGTTTGTTTTTAATTAATTGCGGCGCCCGCCGGAGTAACCGCCAGACTAAATGTTTTGAATAATGAATGCAGGAGTGGAAAAAAATGACGTGAAAATACGAAGGAAGGGCGGACAACAGGCAGATGGTTCGTACGTGTGCATGGTGAATGGTAAATGGATTGCATTTTCTAAAGGGCTTTTATCCGACGCGCTTTTCAGTATTGCCTCGCATTCACCCATTCACACAACGGACGGCGGTGTCAACCACGCAAGGTAACAACCAACACGTCAGGAGCAGTTAGGGTTCGGGTGGCGTCTTTGCTCAGGGACACCTCGACACTTAGCTAGGAGGTGGGAGCCCGGGGATCGAACCAGGTGCCTTTCGGGTTGGCCAGACAACCGCTCTTACCTCCCGAGCTACTGCCGCCCCTCATACATACTGACTCAGACGGAATCTGTTTAATAGCGATGCACCCACTTGACCTCTTTAACAATGGGAGGCAAGGAAGTGTGGAGGTTGCGGTTGAGTGAGAGTGCAGAATATAAGAAGCTCACTCCAGGGACCCCCAGGGGAAATGGTAATAAAAAACGCAGCCTTAAGTTCGGGCTCCAATATAATAGCCGAGGTCGCTGCCTATACTTTGCAGACTTTTAGATAACCTGCTGGAAACGGGGGCCGGTTGTGAAAAGACACTGACAGTGTGGAGGAATTGGTGTCGAGGAGGAAAATTAAAGCGAGAGATAGGAAATAAAGAAATGACCTATCACAGAGAACTTTACGTGTCTCCCTACCTTAGGAATACACGTGTGCTCCATCCGAACGGTACGTGCCGACGGAAACGCCGATGCGGCCGAACTATTCGCGCTGAGGTCACCGTTTATGTCCTTGGCTTTGCCTTTGAGACGGATAAGTCACAGAGACTCCGGTTCCGCCGTAAATGACACCGGCTATCTGTGTCCGGTATCACCGCGACCAGACTGCAACCCCTCTCACCCCAACCCCCCCGCGCCTTCCCCCCCGCTCTCCCTACCACCACCACCACCACCACCACCACCCACCACCACCACCAGAGCCGTATAAAACCCAAATCTTTCTGTCACATCCATGGCTCAGTCCCCAGAAAAAAGATTATTTCAAACGCCTACGATAAGTGCGGCAAATGTGTAGAATGCTGAGCTCCCTGCAAGACGTCTATGACTGAGTCTGACTGACGCCCCGCTGCCTTGTTTGGCCGCTGTTCTCACATTTTACCGAACTGTGTTAATGTATGTAAAGGAATTTGTCGCTAAATGCACGGGTTGGGTTGACTGACTCGAAACTAACGTCTATTTTATTGGAATTACGTTTATTCATTCGTTTTTTTTGTATCTTGCGATATCGCCCCGCTTTCTAGTCGCAATTCATTAAACTGATATTAGCAAATGTAATCATGTGAAACACATCTAATCGGGGAGATTGTTCGACGAAACTATTTTCCGCAAACCTTCACACTTAATGAAATGCAAACAAAAACACTGCGATATGAAAACAAAAATATTTGACAGGTGATATTATTTCTAATATTCCTCTCTGTCTCTCTTTCTCCAGGTGAGGATGCCTCGGCCGTGGGGGATGCCGTCTCTGCGTGGACTGCACGTCTTCTGGGCCCTAGTTCTGCCCATCGCTTGTGGTGAGTACTCTGTATACTTTGGAAAACTTACACACACATACTGTACATTCAGTGTTCTACAAGCACACCGACCCGGGGGAACACTCAGGAGTGAGGTTTATTTGAGTCGCGGCAATCATAGAAATTGGATGGGTGGAGAAAAAAAAACACCACCACCACCACCGACCTACGGTTTAGTCATTTCCCCCCGACTCTTTCCTCCAACGCTTACAGTAAATTCAGGTAATATGAAGGAAGGTAGGGTAGGGGTCAGGCGAGCGGCCAAGGGCGCCTGCAGCTACCTCGCGGAGATTCAGATGGGAATTGAACCCAGTGGCTTTCAGCTCTGAAGGCAACCACCCTGATCACTGGACTACCCTGCCCCCCCCCGTCCCCATATGGGTACTATGGGTGTGAATGGGTATGAAAACATAAGCTTCCTGATTGGATGGACTGTTCTCATGGGTAGTTTCTAGAGATGCAACAATAGTCTGAGAGATGTTACAGACTTCTTCTTGAGTGCCAGTGTACACATTTGACTTGGAATACGTTTTTTGTGTTGTTGAGGGATTTGGTTTGGACAGAGAAATACGCCGACGTAATAATCAGTAATAAAAATACATCCTCTCTGTGTGGGGCATAATTGTTTGTGTGCCGTTGTTGCGTGCTGTCAGCCTAAGCATTACTTTACATCCATCTGAAGTCTTTCCAGCCTGCCTCCATCATCGCTTTCTACTATAGTTACGATCCCATTGCTTTCAATTATAGCTGAGGAGCCGGGGTGCCAGCTCTGAAGCTAACTGGTTTTAGCGGCTCGCTCTGCTACCACGTAGCTCCCTGCCAAGGTGTCTGGTGTCAGTCCCCATCCAAACATTTGCCAGCTGCATTTATTTAGCAAGGTTTTGGCTGTGTCCCCCTCGTTGGCAGCCGAGTACACAGTTTCCATCGCGCTGAACAGAGCCCGTGCCCCGGTCGATCTTTGCCTGACGTTGTGACCATGGTAACGAAAACAAACAGGTACTGGTGCCGGACGAGGCGTCGGCAAGGTCATCCAAGAACCACAAACTCCATCCGCTGCCAGATTGATGAGTACGTTAATGAGCGGCAAGTATTTGAACGGACACGCCGGCAGGCAGCTACAAGGGAAGCGCAGCCGCTAAAATGATAGCGCCCCAAACCTTTTCCGTGATTCTTACGATGCTTTATTCATAGGTGTGGTGTGTGTGTGTGTGTGTGTGTGTGTGTGTGTGTGTGTGTGTGTGTGTGTGTGTGTGTGCGTGTGGTTGGCGGCTGGTTTATGCAGCCTCCCCTGGCCCGAGTCAGACTGATTAGGCTCCGGGGCTGGGTGAGTCTTGCACACTTGTAGTGCCTTGGCTAATCAATGCCCGCAGGATAAACCAGCCATCACCGTCAGCCACACACTCAGGAAGAGCGCTAGCGTGCTAGCATTTACCACCTGCTCTGCCTGCATAACAACCACAACTCTGCAAGAAACTGCTTTGTTCGACAACATCCACAACGTGTGCCGCTGTTGGAGGAGCCCAGCAGAAGCCAATTTGGTGGTGGTGTGTAGCAGGGAGCGCTCGCTACACTGGTGCCCAACGTGAGGCCGTCCAACTCAGAAGGGACACAGAAGCGATGCCATCACCATCACCATCACCACCACCACCATCATCACCACCACAACCACCACCACCACTAGAAGTCCACCAGCGGAGGAGCAGAGCAGCAACCGCCAAGGGCGACCGCCTGCAGCTAGCGGCCCTCCCGGAAACAACCCCGCAGCATCCCAGGTCCAGCTGCAGTCCCTCTGCCAGCCGGCACAGCGCTCCAGGCCCCCCCCCCCCCCCCCCCCCGGTTCCAGGGAGGGAGTGAAGATATCGCTTCGTCGCCCCCGGTTGGAGGGCCGGAAGGATGTTCCGGGACCCTCAGAGGAGCTGCCACCGCCATGGTCGGGGGCAGCTGTCTCTGGTTGTCGAGTGTGTGTCGTCGGCGGCTGGTTTATGCAACCTCCTCACCTGGCGCGAGTCAGGCTGATTCGAGTCTCGGGGGGGGGGGGGGTCGGGTGAGGCCGCACACCCTTGTGGTGCACTGTCTAATCAATACCCACAGGATTAACCAGCCATTAAGCGATTAACCACACACACACACACTCAGGAGGAGCGCTAGCATGGTAGCATTCACCACATGCTCGGCTTACAACAACACTCCACGTGAGTGGCGTGGTGCAGGGCGCTCTTGCTGCTATAGGACACTGACACATGATCCTGTCTGTATCTCAATTCCCTGTATGGAAATTGAGTGGAATATATGTATCTATAATATTCTTTTGTCCTGGAGTCGGAATCATTATATAAAATCTACTTTTATCCGTTAAATTGTCCAGCAAAATGTCACACGCTCAGTCACTAACTTACTATAAGGGTCTGTGCACAAAGTTGGCAGATCTTCACAGCTTTGCTGCAAAACAGCTTATTCTTTCAGACCTTGTTAAAGTGCGCAGCATTTAAGGGGAGGCGACACATTTATGGAAGGGGATGAAAAACGAATCTCAGATCTCCGAAGCAAACGCATCCGTTCTTGACTATTTCAAAGGGAGCCTTTAAATTTTTTTTATATATATATATATATATATATATATATATTGGTTAAGCTCATATGGAGAGAGAAATGAGTGCCTTGTTACATCACGTCAAAGTCAAAAATATCTCCTTTGATTCATTTGGGAAGTAAACTTAGCTGATGATGATGGTGTGCTTCTTAATACCCTCCGTGTGTGGCAGCATGTCCCAAGTTTAAGATGACTTTATATTTCACATTAGCATTCACATTTACATACAGTGCTTATCCCCTCTACTTCGGCCTGGGTTGGATATTTCACAGGGATTACCCCCGGAGATCAAGCAATATAAATTCGTGCCATCTCACTCCGAAATTTCCGAAAATGATGTGAAAATGTGTAAAAGTGTACATGGTGGTTGCCGTCTCCCCCGGACTTGTTTCATCTTCAACGCCTCCGCAGTTCTGTTACAGCAAAGTATCATCACACGCTCTCATCCTGACTTTCCTGTGTGTGTGTGTGTGTGTGTGTGTGCGTGTGCGTGTGCATGTGTGTGTGTGTGTGTGTGTGTGTGACTTGATTTGGCCATGGCCGGTAATCGGATGAAAAAACGAAAAGTGAGCTTTCTGGGTTTTGAGTCTGCACGTTTGCAGTTGTTTGTGTATTTAGATTTGCTGGCACGGAGGTGGTGGTGGTGATGTTGATGGTGGTGGTGGTGGTGGTGGTGGTGGTGGTGGTGGTGGTGGTGGAGGAGGGGGGGGGAAGGGACCAAAGCTGACCCGTGACATTTAGTTTGACAGCCCAGAGTTTGCACGAAGGGAAAGAATGAGGGCGCACCGTGTCCTTGTTTTTGTGTTGTGGAATAATCCCAGCGTGTCTCGTCAGGATGTCAGCATGTATATTTGTCATGGCCTCTCCTGCACGTCTGTATCGTGGGTCTCTGTGTGTGTGTGTGTGTGTGTGTGTGTGTGTGTGTGTGTGTGTGTGTGTGTGTGTGTGTGTGTGTGTGTGTGTGTGTCTGCGTGCAAACGTTTTAATGTGCGCGCCACGCGAGAGAGAAATATATGTTTCTGTGCCCCACGAGGTGCGATAATAAGTCACCGCGACGGCGCCCCGGTGTCTCTGTGGACCTTCTGCTGCCGTTGAAGTTTAACTTGGCTTGGCTTAGCTTGGCTTGGCTTAGCCCGGTGATCCTGGAAGCCAGACGGAGAGGATAGCAATGCGGGCCAGGGATGGTTCATTTTGCATTGGTGAGGGGGGGAGGATGAGGGGGGGGGGGGCGGGGGGGGATAAGGAGCAGGAAATGAGCTGAGTAATTCTGGGATACGGAAGGAGAAGGAAATAATGCCCCGAAGGGAGCGGGAGGCGCAGGTGAGGTGAGGTTTCGGGGGGGAGAGGGGAGGGAGGGGAGGAGAGGGATGGGGAGGAGAGGAGAGAGGAGATGAGAGGAGAGGAGAGGAGAGGAGAGGAGAGGAGAGGAGAGGAGAGGAGAGGAGAGGAGAGGAGAGGAGAGGAGAGGAGAGAGGAGATGAGATGAGAGAGGAACAGGAGAGAAGAGGAAAGGGTAGAGGGGGAAGAAGAGAGGAGATGAGGGAGAAGCAAGTCAAGAAGAGGAGGGAAAGAGAAGGAGAAGCGAGCAGAACCGGGGAGGAGAGAAGAGAGGGAAGGAGGCGGAGGAGGAGGAGGAGGCCGAGGAGGAGGAGGGAGGAGATTAAAGGCTGTGGAGAGGGTGGTCATGGAGAGAGTCTCTCATGCGAGATAATGCCAGCATGGGAACGTCAATCATAAACTCTGCATGGGATCTGCCTCTGGTAGGCCTGCTGTGGCGGCGCAGTCACCACAGACCCATACACACACACACACAGCAGGACTGGGAGTCTGCATAAACACATAGATGTACGGATGCAGACGTGTTTGTACATCCATATTTGCATCCCAGTCTGCTAGTTATCTATTTATCTATCTCTCTATGTATCTATCTGTCTATCTATCTATCTATCTGTCTATCTATCTATCTCATCTGTCTTTATCTTCTATCTGTCTATCTATCTATCTATCTATCTATCTATCTATCTATCTGTCTATCTATCTATCTATCTATCTATCTATCTACAGTATCGCTCTCTCTCTCTATTTGTCTATCTATAACCCTTTTCAGAATATTGTTTTATTGTAATATTTTCCGAAGAGCTTTCTCTGCTTTGTATGTTAAATTTCTGGAAAATACGACTCAAAACTCTGGCACTGGCCAATGCAGGCAAACAAGAGGATTTGGGGGAAATGTTCGAATGTTCAAACAACCGTCCTTGAAATGTTTTATGAATATAAAACCAAACAACCGACCAGAGTAAAAAAAGGCAGAATTCACCGTTTTTTTTTAAAAGATGCATTCACTATTCATGCCAGCCTGTCGACAAGTGCACACGACCAGACATTTTTATTTTGCTTTGGCATTCACACATGCTTGATTGATTGTAAATAATTCCTGTCCCATAATTAAGCCATAATTCTATGGTTTTTTTCAGTCTCTGGCTTGTTTTTCTATCAAACCTGTCACTGCAGAATTGAGCTCAGGCCAAGGATCCAACAGATCTAACTCTATGACAGCTGTGTGGACGCATATACTGGTGTGTGTGTGTGTGTGTGTATGGATCTTGACCCCCCGCAGAGAGAACGATGAGATCTATGCCGGTCAACTGTCAACCCTCAGTTGAGTGAACTTATCCCATCTCTCGGTCAGCTTGTCCATCGCGACTTAAAGGACACGTATCGTACCACCGGGTGTGAGCGTGATCAGCCGTTCCAAGCGGTGCCCACCCAGAAGTGTGCCGGATCGCGATCAGCCTACCAGCCGGCCCAGCCGACCCAGTGGACTGTAGGCCTGATCTATCCACCATACTTCTAGCTGGACACGCCCACTTGTGAGGTCAATAACCGGAGATGACACTGTTTTTTGAAACCACTTGGAATGGCTAATCACGCTCACACCCGGTGGTATAATACGAGTCCTATCTATGATGTCTAGATATCTATAATATGTCCTTTTAGACAGGATGGACCTTTTTATTATAGAGATGATATATTTAAGTGTATGTGTGTGTAAAAAAAAAGACTATGAATATGGGCTAACATTTATGGACGCACATGTTGTTGTTATGCAAGCTGCCCCTGTGTTCCTGTTTCAGAAAAAAATTATGTATTAATAAATACGTGAACCACTGCGAACACCACCACCACCACCACCACCACCACCCACACATCTGTCCTTGCGGTGCAGTGAATATAACGTGCGTCAGTAAAAGCCTTCTCCGGCTCCTTTCGACTCATTCGAGAGTGTTCCTCGAAGGCGGGGAGAGAGGGACCGACAGGGGCTAGCGTGCAGACGGACACCACCATGCACCACCACCACCACCACCACCACCACCCCAGTGAATGGTGAGAAGGGAAAAAAGGAAGTGAAATCCCTGACTTATGTCTACTCCTCATCCACACCCTGGGAGCTTGGCCCTCAACCGCCCTAGACTTCCATCAGCCGTCATGGGTTACATCCAGACTGGACCGTCATGGTTTTAAGACAGGAGCGCTGGCGGTGGGGGTGGTGGGGGGGGGATCTTGTTCTTGTTTATCGACGCACTTTCGTGTCCGAGTTCCGGAGAACCGAAGCCAAGGTGTCTCCTCGAATGTTGCTTCGGCGGGGGGGGAGAGGGACCACCAACCCCCACTGTGGTGAATTGTTTGTTGACTCTGAGCAAGGGGGAGGAATGGATTTTTTTTTTTTAACAGAGCGGCTGATTGACATTCGGTCTGCTTCTGAGGCATCCCCTCCACCTCGGTTGTGTGTGTGTGTGTGTGTGTGTGCGGGCGGCCGGCGCCTCTCTGGTGTTAAACAGTCAGAAGACGGAGCGAGACATGAGGAAAAGCAGCCAACAACAGATACAACAACACAACAAACGCGAGGGCGTGTGGAGATGGGGGTTACGCCTGTGGAAGCATTTCCATCTAAATGCAGATTCGGACGATGATCCCCGTACACTAAGGGACTTCGGGTCGTATTCATCCAGTCCTCTCAACAGGGAGAGACACCGTGACACACATTATTTTCTTATTCCCGTAAGAAATTCCCGTCCTTTTAAGCTGTAATTCAGTTTGGCTTTTTCGTTTTTTGGTTTTTGGAATTTTTTGACACTCTCATGTCATTTGAGCCACTGGGATTGTATTGTAAAACCTTTTTATTCATATTTATTGGTCTCCAGCAACCGCACAGAAGAGAACAAAGGATAGATAGAGAGAGAGAGAGAGAGAGAGAGAGAGAGAGAGAGAGAGAGAGAGAGAGAGAGAGAGACAGAGAGACATGATGAGATTAGGATCTCAGCCGGATCGATTTCATTTGTGCCACATTTGCCCCTTCTGTTGGCACGACTGGTACCGGCTGAGTGAGTGTTTGTGTGGCACAGCAGTGAACCCGCTCCGCTGCCCATCGCAGGCGGAGGCCCTGATTGGACGCGTGCGCCATCACATGACGCATTATCGACGCGACTCGCCGGGAATGCGTTTAGTTGTGTCAGTGTCTCATCAGCCGCTGCGGAAAGTGGCTTGCGTCTGTGTCAATAAGTGTGCGCGCGTGTGTGTGTGTGTGCGTGTGTGTGTGCGTGTGTGTGTGTGTGTTTGTCCATCCTTGTGGGGGGGAGGGGGGGGGGGGTGAATCATACAGGATGTGTAGCGTGGCGACGCGTCTGAGTGTATTTGCTCGAGAAGGAATTTGTGTCACTTTCCAAATCGCCTCGCCGCTATCTCCCGCCGCCATGTTTTTTCAACCGCCCATCTCTCTTCATGTCCCATCAACCGCCATACCTGAGTCGTTCCCCCCGGCGTCCCCGCCATTCAGTTTGACCCGTAACATTTCCATTTTTCCGTATTTTGTACATAATTTCCGTGCCTCTCGCACTTTGCCATCCGTCCGTCGCTGTGCCGGAATTGAAATCGATTTACGTTTTACTCATATTTCCTCGGTGAGTTTTTGCTTCCGTCAGCGAGGGAGCAGCGCCGCTCCCCGCCGCGCGAAACGTCTCAAAAAAAAGTGCTTCGCTCGACATATGCACGCGCGCCGCTATCAGAGGGAACATTTCCACGGCGTTTCCCGTACACCTAAGTCTTTATAAGGAAGGCCGTTTCCAGCATATTCTGTGAGGGGGAGGTTTATGAAATACACGACAGCGCTTCAGTCCCCAGGAAGTGTGTGTCAAGGGGCCTGAAAACCAAGACGTTCTTTTAAGGCCCTTAAATACATTGAGAGCAAATCAAATGAGGAGACCGCTTGCAATAAAACGAGATCTCGAAAGGATTGAAGTTCATTGACTTCATTTAAAAAGTGTTTTCCATTTCAATTGGTCGGGGGGGGGGGCGGGGGCTATAAGTGGGGGCTATAAGGTGAGACTCAGGGACACATCACATCGTGTGGTAGTCCAGTGAGGTGCAGTGTAGTGTAGTGTAGTGCAGTGTTGTGTTGTGTTGTGTTGTTGCGCACGTGGGTCTCGCAGGCGGAGGCCGAGGTCGGTCCGCAGTGTGTGTGTGTGTGTGGTGTGTGGTGTCGGGCTGGGCGGGCGTGGGCGTGGGCGCGGTTCGGGGGGGGGTCACACGGCTGATGTTAAGCTTGTCAGTGAAGACACACTCGGTTTGTTGAAAGGACCGCAGCAGCCGCTGATGACAGATTGTCTCACATCCATTATGTTGTGCAATGTTGAGCGCGTGTGTGTGTGTGTGTGTGCTCCAAGGGACGAATAAGGAGTAGAATGAGAAATAGCCAAACCAAACCGTGTAGATGTGTGTGTGTGTGTGTGTGTGTGTGTGTGTGTGTGTGTGTGTGTGTGTGTGTGTGTGTGTGTGTGTGTGTGTCCATGAATAGTGAATGAGAAATGGCATGCTTTCACTGAGCAACATTCAGTAATAAGTACATTCCCCTGTGTGTGTGTGTGTGTGTGTTTGTGTGTGTGTGTGTGGTGTGTGTGTGTGTGTGTGTGTGTGTGTGTCCGTGTGTGTGTGTGTGGTGTGTGTGTGTGTGTGTGTGTGTGTACGTGCAAACAAACACACGCACCACACACACACACACACACACACACATCTATCCTCTACTGGGGCAGAATATAATAACCAAGAAAGATAATCAAATGAGAATAATAAAAAATAAAGATTGTTAAATTGTTAAACTAATAATCGTAGAAATTGTAAAAAAAAAAATGACATAATGTGCATTCTGAAATAAGATATAAAGATATAAAAAAAAACATCAAAATGGAACTAAACAGAAAATAAAGAATTCATAAGTGAGACCTGGCTGGTGGTAATACTGTGAGAGAGGAAGAGGGAGGTAGGGGGGGGGAGGAGGGGGGGGGAAGGGGGAGGAAGGGGGGAGAGGTGTGTCTGTGATCACCGAGTGCACGGTTTCATTCCTCCAGTCCGCCATTTAATTAACCACGCCTCCATGCCAGAGTGCGGAGAGAGAGAGATGGAGCTCCGCCCCTTCGTGTTTAAACGCAACCACCAATCAGAATGACAGAGCCACGCCCCCCCAACCCCCCAAGCCCCACCCCCCCCCCCCCCACAGAAGGGTGGTGCGCAGAAAAAAAAAAAAGGGAAAGTGACATAAATGAAACTAAATTGATCGCTTTCTCGCGACCCGCCGACCAACTGTGTTTTCATCATTTCGTTTTTGTATTCTCTCTCTCTCTCTCGCTCTCTTGGCCTCCCTCTCCTCTCCTCCCTCCCTCCATTTATTTAATTTACCCATTATAGCTTGACATTCTATTTTCCGTGGACGATCACGCAGCAGAATAGATGACGTGTGTTTTTAATTTCTATACTTCTATACTTTCCCCCCCCCCCCCGGCACCGCTGAAATGCTATTGTTCCCGTCGGGGGGCCTCAGTGTGTTTCGTTCATTAGGCCTTTCGTTCATCAGTGTCGCCGCAGAGACACGCCGCCGCGATGCTGCATCTGTGTTGGTTTTAAGACGAGGGCCGAGAGAAACTTCGGGACATCTCCGAGGGGGATCTCGTTCTCCACCATCGCTTCTCTCGCCTTTTGGTTGCACACACACACCCCCCCCCCCCAACACTATGGTATCTCCCTCCATCTCTCTCTCCCCCTCTATCTCCCTCTATCTCCCTCTATCTCGCTCTCTGTTGTACGATCCGGAGAGTTCTTCTCCACGCTCATCGACCGGAAAGGATACAGAACACAGGAGGAAGATGTAAGCGTTTCATAAGCGTTCAAGATGAATGCGATGAAGGCGTTCCGATCAACGGACGGCCGCCTGCCGTTAAAGGCGAGGCTGGCCCTACGAGGGACGGATAGAGCACAGCGACGCAGACTAGAGCTTGTCGTTGTGTTTGTACCGCCGGTAGAACGAGAGAGATCTGAACACTGTTGTATTTTTGCGGGGTCGCGTGCTCTAACGGTAGCATATCCTCTCTTTAGAAATCAGAGATCAGAGATGCTCATCGTAAACTCAAACCAAACCAAACCGACGTCCAGACGATGGCACCTACAGGAAATTGCGGGAATATAATATAATCTGCCGCGCTGATGGCCGAGGACCTCTGAACGTCTTGGCACCCGGAGAGCATTTTACGCTATCAAGATAGATTGCGCTCAATTTCATATTCGGCTCCATTATCTGATAATATCGGTATAAACGATCAATCAGGTAATTGTTTCGCGCAAAGAAAGGGTGGGGGGGCGGGGGGGGGGGGACGGGGTCCGGGGGCATTGATTCTTCAAAGCATATACAGAGTTTGATGTATGGCTTCCGAAAAACAGGCGTCCGCTATCTCCTCTCTCATCATTAAGCGATGCCTTTCTTTGTTCAAGTAACGCTGTAATGGCGCGCCCCGGATCAATGACTAATAATCGATAGGGAAGAGAACAAGGGCGCGGTGCATTGCCCATTAACCTATAAAACAGAGGAGCCCCCTGAAAGTCACTGGGATTGAAGAACACATTTCCACCCGACAAGAACCAATTTACAACAACACCCATTCGCCTATAATGAGCACGGGGGGGGGGGGGGGGGGGGGGGATCTGAAACGCCGTATGTGGAATCAAACGGGTATTTTTTTGGGTCCATTCCGTCACACTGATCTATCTTCTGTTCTGTATTCTTTCTCTCGCCTCCATCCTCCGCCCCTCTTGACCCCCCCCCCCCCCCCCCCCTGCAGCCCACGGGGACACCATGGTGAACATGCGGCGGGTGACCCACCAGACCATCAGCGAGGAGTTGTCCAACACGGTGCTGCTGCCCTGCCTCTTCACGCTGCGCAGCACCGGCACCGGCGCCGGCGTCGGCGCGCGCGCAAACCGCGGCCACGAGCCGCCCCGGATTAAGTGGACCAAGGTCTGGGGCCAGCGGGGCTCCGACGGCCTGCAGAAGGAGCAGTCGGTGCTGGTGGCCAAGGACAACGTGGTGAAGGTGAGGGAACGCGCCGAGCGAAGCGATCCTTTACCGTCTTCCGTCGTGAAATGTGTTTTCCTTCGCTTCCTTCCTTTCTTCTTTCCGTCCTTTTTTTCCCTCCACTTCTCTCTCTCTCTCTTCTGCAGTTCTGAGTCACCCCCCCCCCCCCCCCCCCCATCAGGACCAAAACCTCACGCCACAAGAACAGCTTCTAACCCCACGGCAACTGGCCTCATTAACAAGCCCCGGGACCCCCACTGATCCCCACTGATTCCCACCCCCTACGGACACTATACTATACTATATTATATTAATGTTTAACCACACTGACTCCCACCCCCCCCCATGGATACTATTGCGTTACATTAATGCACATATTTTCTTTCATATGTTTTATATATATACTGTGTATGTGGCAGTGTGTGTGGTTGGTGGCTGGCTTAATTGGCCTCACCTGGCCCAGTTAGAGTCTGGGGGCTGGGGGCTGTACACACCTGTGGTGCATTGGGCAATAAAGCTGATTCTGATTCTGTTCCCCCCCCGCCGTCCCCCAGGTGAAGAAAGCCTTCCAGGGGCGTGTCACTCTGCCGGGTTACCACGCCAACCGCTACAACGCCAGCCTGGCGCTGAGGGGCCTGCGGTCCAGCGACTCGGGCCTGTACCGCTGTGAGGTGGTGGCGGGCATCAACGACGAACAGGACACCGTCCCTCTGGAGGTCACAGGTAAACACGGGACGCACTGTTATCTGGCACTGAGGTCAATTTCCCTCCAAAAGATTCAAGATTCAAGATTCCCCATTCAACTCCTGCAGTATTCTTCTGAACATGAATTCTGAAACAACTCTAAACAATGAGTAAGATAGTACCTAATAAGTACAGTAAAAAGTTTTCTTCTAAACATTATTCTTATCAACATAAATTCGAAAACAACTCTGAACAATTAGTAAGATGGTACCGAATAGTAAAAAGTAAAAAGTGACAAGTAAGAGTAGCAATACTTTTGTCGCATAAAAATAGTAATTAGTAAATAGTAGATAGTAGCAGCAACATGTGATGATGACCAGAAGTGGCCAGTGCAGTGCAGTACAGTGCAGTGCAGTGAATGTGCCTGCATGCCATGCCGGACTTACAATGTGATTAGAACTGGCCTCACGATGCTGTGCAACACAATAAAACAGTCGCCATTTTGATTTGGGTAAAATCTACACACGGTTGGTTTGGTGGCTGGAGAGAAAAATATGGATACGCAGAGGAATCTCAGCGCCACAGCTCGCCTAGCCTTTTAATTGGATCCAATGGCGATTCAATTCTTCTTCTACAAATAACAAACATTATTGCTCCCCTGACGTGGGCTCGTATAACGAGCAATTAGACCTACGCGTGACAAGATGGCGAGTGGTTAAATATAAAACACTTTGCTTGTTACGTTTGCACAAAGGGTCCTCGTTTCTCCCGCTCTGTAAATAATGATTTTGCGTATAACACGGGACATTGTCCAAGGCTGTTTGCCGTTGTGTGGGTGTTGTGTTAGTGTGTGTTGTGTGTGTGGTGTGTGTTCTACTGTGGTGTTTGTGTGGGCTGTTGTGTCGTGTGCTCGTGTGCGTCGTTGTGTGTGGGTGTGTGTGTGTGTGCCAATGGCCACTGTAAGGCAAAAGTGTGAGCGCGTCAACCATCATTGACCCCGGGCCGCTCAGGAGAGCTGTTCCTGGCACATCTCCGTCTAATGAAAGCAATAAGGGAGCAGAGCGTCTATTAACACACGCCGCTACTGAACAGCCCTCCATGGTCAGACCCCGAACGGGCTCACCCTATTATTATTATTATTATTATAATTATTATATATTTTTCTCGCAACGGCTTCTTCTTTGACGATAGCATCGACCAATAATTGCTGTGTCAAAGTGTTCCCGCCCCCCGCAGAACTTTCTCTCTCCCGGCGTTCTTTCCGGGTCACCTGCGCCTTTTTTTAATAATTGGCTATTATCCCCGACGAGTCCAGCGGAGGCCACGCGCGCGTTATATTAGCCAAACTAGTCTAGCCGGCCCATGCTAATGCTGCTAACGTCAGCTCCGCCGCGCCGCTCGAAAAGCCCCCTAGCCTCGTCGTCCTGTGCGGTCGACTTCCCGGCGCTCCGGGCGTCGGCTCCCGTAGATGTGGGAGTAGAAGGCGAACTGGCCCTCACTTCACTTCCATTACCCAGAGGCCCCGGTAGCTCTCTCTCTCTCTCATCTCGCCTTCGTGAGCATATGTTGCACGCATGCATGTGTGTCTCTCTCGCTCTCTCTCTCTCTCTCTCTCCTCCTCTCTCTCTCTTCTCTCCCTCTCTCTCTCTCTCGCTCTCTCTCATGGCTGCATATGGGCCACTACGTCTCTATAATTACATTGAGGAGGACACTATCTAGGTTTCTCAGGCGGGCGAAGCACCTCATCTTTCTCCACGAGAGCACTTTGGAGGTGCTCGTAAGTGAGACCCCTGGCACTTCGCGCGGGAGACCCCGGCCTCGCTCTCCTCTCGGGCAATCGATTAACATGCTGTGAAAAAAAAAAAAACCCTCCTTTGGAAAGAAGAAAGGAAGAAGAAGAAGAAGAAGGAGAAGAAGAAGAAGAAGAAGAAGAAGAAAGCCATCATGCCATCCCTCCAGAAATAGTCATCTCCAGGGCTTAGCCTTAATTGCTAGTCACGCCGCGCAGCAGACCGCATTCGTCCTCGCGCTAATTCTGCCGTGGTGCTTAGCGTATTCATTAGGAGATATTGACACTCGGCTCGGCTGTATCAATATCATATTAATCCGCGGGGCTCTTCTTGTAGACGCTCGCGTGCGTGTGTGTATATGCGTGGTGTGTGTGTGTGTGTGTGTGTGTGTGTGTGTGTGTGTTCGTCTGTGCGTGTTTGTTTGTGTATTTGTTTAATTTGTTTGTGTTTGTGTCTAAGCCTTGAACGCATGCGTCTGTCTGGTCTGGTCTGGTCTGGTTCTTCCTTTACCGCTCCTATGCCTCTCTCTGTCTCTCTCTATCTCTCTCTCTCTCTCTCTCTCTCTCTCTCTCCCTCCCCTCCCTACCCTGGGCACATATTGACGGGTCATTTGTCTGTGTCACACCAATTAGAAAGCAGCCATGTTGATTCTCGGTCAGCCATTGTCTTAGCGGGACGACCGGCAGATCCATTGACAGAGGAGGAGGAGGAGGAGGAGGAGGAGGAAGAGCCTATTCTGTTCCCTCTGGTTCCTCGAGGACCATTCTCTGCTGTACATTACGCTCCATCCACACCAGGCGCTGTATTGGATTATATTTCCTATATAACGAGCACGCAGCCCTGATCTGATCTACCGGAGACCCCTGTAGACTCTCGTATGTTATGTTCGCATATTAATGTAATAAAGATGGATTAAGGCTTTATCTCGTTAATGCGGTTAAAACAATGTTTCTAAAAAGGGGGAGCCATTGGATAATGTCATTAAGTCATAAGTCACCGGTATGTGGTTGTTGTGCCGTGCGTGTGTGCGTGTGTTGTGTGTGTGGTTGGGGTGGTTTTTGGGGGCACGTGTGTGGCGTTGCAGCCGTGGTGTTGCGCGCGTGGCGTGTCATGGAGAATAACTTGGGCAGGCTCACTTCTGCAAAAATATTGGTTGAAATTATAGTTTCACATGTTCCTTTGGCGGAGGTTGAAGGTGAAGGCCTGGTCCTGAGCGCCGTTTAGATGAAACGGATTATATGCGGCATGGTTGGCTGACAGGGGGTGGTTGGCTGTCTGACGGGAGGGGCGGGGTGGTGGGCGGAGCCATGGCTGATAGGGGGGGGGGTGTGGCTGACGGGGTGGGGTCGGTGGCAGGTGGAGGCGTGGCTTGGCTTGGCTTGGAGGAATTGGATGATGGAAGCAGGGGGGATGATGGTTGACGGACACGGTTGGCCAGTGGTCCCAATTGGATCGTAAACCACAGCAAAAGGGAAGCCGATATTCTCCTCTCGGCCTTCCCAAAATGGACACGGATCTGTCCTGCATGCAAAAGATCCCGGCTGCCGTGTAAAACGCAGCGTGCTAAATGCTAAAAGGACGTGGAGGAGGTTCAGAACGGGAGATGGCAAACCATTAGTGGAAAGGAAAACCATGCGATTCCCCCATTAAAACAGAGACGTGTGTGTGTGTGTGTGTGTGTGTGTGTATCCTTCTGTCCAAGCTGTCCGCTCCCTTGCCAACGACACGAGCTTGCAAGCACATCGCATCTCTCTGTGGTCCCAGCGTCCCCCCACAATCCTCAGAGGATGAGGATGAGGAGGAGGAGGAGGAAGAGGAGATGATGATGAAAAAACAGTTGAAAAGAGAGGAGAGGGAACCCGATGAGAGGATCCCTGCTCCAAGCTCTGTGGTTTGGAGCAGTGGAGGATGAACACGGATGACAGAAAAAGGCTGCTGAAAAAGTGTGGTTGAGGTGTGTGGTGTGTGTGTCGTGTGTGTGTGTGTGTGTGTGTGTGTGTGTATGAGCGTGTGTGTATTCGTGTGCGTGTGTCCATCCATCCACAAGCCCGAAATTATTCGCCTGTGTGCCTGTGCTGGGTAACGTTAAAAAAAAAGACGACACACACACACACACACACAGACATGGCCTTGCTGGGTTGTAGCTCCTCACCGCCTGCAGCTCAGTGCCCCCCCGCCGCCGTCATCCCCGCCACACACCGTCCCTCCCCTCCTGCTCTCAGAGGAGCCCCTGTCACTCTCCTGCACAAAGCTGTGGGGGCATAAAGGGGCCAGCAGTCCCCTGGTTCTCGTGTAGCGAGCGCAGCAGCCTCAAGGGGGGGCCCTTTGGGGGTCAGGGGTCAAGGGTCAGAGGTCAGCGGTGGCCATGTGTGTGAAGAGGAGGGCGTATTCCTCCCTTAACCCGTCTTCCTCCCCCACCGGGGTGGAACCGGAGGGGAAAACTCCCTTCCTCTTCCGTTTCGCTCTGTATTCCTCCATCCTGTTCTAACTGTTCTCCATCCATCCCTCAAGCCTCTCATTAGTTTTAAGGTCCACCACCGTAAATAAAAAGTATACTGGTAAATAAAAAAGTATACTAAATATATACAGTAAAAGTCTCTCTCTCTCTCTCTCTGTCTCTCTCTCTGTCTCTCTCGGTCCATCTCTC
>PIJE02001453.1:89733-106301 GCA_002895965.2 Coryphaenoides rupestris
CCCCCCTCTCTCCCCCCCTTCCTCCACCCTCCTCCCCCCTTCTCCCTCTTCCTCCTCCTCCACACTTTCCTTACCTCTGTCTTTATTTTATTCTCTCTCTGCTCAATTCTGTCTCCATGCAGTCTACCGCCTCCTCCTCATTGTGTTTCATCTCTCACTCGCTGTCTCTAGCTTGCTCTATGTCTCACTCTGCCTCTCCTAGCTCTCTCTCTCCTGCTCTCTCATCTCTCTCTCTCTCTCTCTCTCTCTCTCTCTCTCTTCTCTCTCTCTCTCACACACACTCCTCTCCATCCTCTCTCTGTTTCCTCGCCCTCGCCACTCAGCCTGTGCGGGAGACAGACGGCCTTGACATTGCGTTCGCCGTTTTAAGCCAAGAAAGAGAAGACGAAGAAGAGGAAAAAAACAAAACAGGCAAACAGCGTGGCGGCGGTGAAGGCTACCGTGTGTTTCCGAGGAGAGCCGCAGATAACCCCACATGTCTTATCTTCGAGTTTAAATGATAGACCGGGGACCCACGCCGGGGTCGGCTGAACCCTTGAACACACGTGCGATGATGAAGATGCTCGTGTTTTCGCATTTTCGAGGTCACGGTCTGTTATTAGACGTTGTGGTGTTGTTGGTGCTGAAGGCCGGCGCGTGTTATAATCTGAGAGTCCCCCTGACCTCCACCACCACCACCACCGCTACCTCACCTAGCCTGCCCAGAAACCTACAAAGATACCTCTACTGATGTTCGCTCTCTGTCTGTCTGTGTCCTGTCTGTCTGTCTGTCTCTGATCTCCCCCTCTCTCTGTCTTGTGCGCTCTCACCTCTCTCTCTCTCTCCCGTCGCTCTCGCTTCACTCTCTCTCTCTTCTCTTTTCATCTCCTTCTCTTTCTTCTTCCTGTGATCTGCCCTCTCTCTCTCTCTCTCATCTATCTTTGTCTCTGTCTCTCTCTCTTTCTCTGTCTCTTCTTCTCTGTCTTCTCTGTCCTCTCTTTCTCTCTGTCTCTCTGTCTCTCTCTCTGTCTCTCTGTCTCCTCTCTCTGTCTCTGTCTGTCTCTCTATTTCTCTGTCTCTCTATTTCTCTGTTCTCCTGTCTCTCTCTTTCTCTTTCTCTGTCTCTGTCTCTGTCTCTTCTCGTCTCTCTGTCCCTCTTCTTTGTCTGTCTCTCTTTCTCTGTCTCTCTTTCTCTGTTCTCTCTTTCTCTGTCTCTGTCTCTGTCTCTCTGTCCTCTCTCTCGCTCTGTCTTTCTTTCTCTTCTCTCTCTTCTCTCTGTCTCTGTCTCTGTCTCTGTCTCTGTCTCCTGTCCTCTCTGCTTCTGTTCTTCTCTTTTCTTCTGTCTCTCTCTTTCTCTGTCTCTGTCTCGTCTCTCTGTCTCTGTCTCTCTGTCCTCTCTCGCTCTGTCTCTGTCTCTGTCTCTGTCTCTGTCTCTCTGTCTCCTCTTTCTCGCTCTTCTCTCTTTCTCTGTCTCTCTTCTCTGTCTCCTCTCTTCTCATTTCTCTTTCTCTTCTCTTTCTTCTCGTCTCATTCTCTCTCTCTCTCTCTCTCTCTCTCTCTCTCTCTCTCTCTCTCTCTTCTCTCTCTCTGTCTCTCTCTCTATATCTCTCTCTCTCTCTTTTTGTCTCTCTCTCTGTCTCTGTCCAGGCGTGGTCTTCCACTACAGGGCGCCCCACGACCGCTACGGCCTGACCTTCCCGGACGCCCGGCGCGTGTGCCTGGAGAACTCGGCGCTCATCGCCACGCCGCAGCAGCTCCAGGCCACGTTCGCCGACGGCTACGACAACTGCGACGCCGGCTGGCTGTCGGACCAGAGCGTGCGGTGAGCGTACATCACATGCAGGCACCCCACCACCTCCGACAACCACCACCACCACCACTGGGAGGGGGGAGAGGATTAACGTGGATGTGGTTGATCTGTCTCACACACTGTACTATATTGGATTGGATTGCATTTGATTCATGTCAGTATGGTAACGGCTCGCAGTATTGGATTCGTAGCGCTCACGGTAACGACGCCCCGGAGAGAGAGAGCTCCGTATTCATAGGCGACGGCAGTTATGATGCTGATGATGATGATGATGATGATGATGATGGTTGCTGTAATGCGGAGGTGTAGCTCACGGTGTCCATAGCATGAAGATGTACGTAGCGTGTGTTTAAAACACGGCATACATACAGCGTCCACGGTGTGTGTTTCGCGTTTCCTTCGGAGCACCGAATTCATACGTTTCGTCGTTCTTCTGCAGAATTTTCTTTTACTATTAAGCAGAATGTACACAGAAAGAAACCGTCAATGAAAGATGGTTTCCATGGTTTCATCTTCTTTAATTGAAATATTACTATTATTTCAACGTAAGAATTTGACTGCTTTTTTACATGTTTTGGTGCCATATTCTTTGGGAAATAAAATAGGGAAATAAAATAATATATATATATATATAGACGTATATATATATATGCCGATCATCAGTGGAAAATAACAGTTTACCCGGAAAATGACGCTTTCTAGAGTGTCATTAGGCGGAGACGCGCGGACGCGAAGAATGTGAAAATCAATGTTCCGAACGTGTACCACTTAAAAATAATGATAGCTGCTTTTTGATTGCACCTTTGAAAGGTAGCCGCAATTGCCTTCCCTCCGTTCCGCCGTAAATGCGTGTGTCTGGCCTGCTTCACCGCACGCACCCTCTAATTGAATCCTTATCCTTCTTAAACAGAGCCAGAGTCAGTCTCTCTCCGTCGTGGTTATACCGCCGCTATCGACGTGTACAAAAACGTGTTGTTGGGTACCCAGGAGTTGTCTGAACAGAATATGTGCTTTTCCCCCCCCAGTCTGCCTCGACCGGAGCTCTTGTCGTGTTCCTCGCCTTCTCTTCTTGTTGCTAAAAGACTAAGAGAACAGTGGAGTTACCTGCTGGTTCTTCGTCACCGCCACCTCTCTCTTCGTTCTTTTTCTTTCTCGGTCTTTGTGATGTTCCGACGTTTGTGATGTTCCGCCGGGAGAAAGTGGTTGGTTTCACATCATGGTGTGTGTGGGTGTGTGTGTGTGTCTGTGTGCACGTGCGTGTGTGTGTGTGTGTGTGTGCATGATTGTGTACACTGATAAGCCTCCGCCTACACAGAGAGTGTAATCATTTAACCGTCCTCCATCACTGGGCCGTGGTGCAGTTTGAATCAATGTACTTGTGGAATTACTGCACAGTAGTGGGGGGGAGGGGGGGGGAGGAAGGGGGGGGGGGGGGGGGGGGAGTCCAGAGTATGGATCGCTATTCTCCCAACACGCGCGGACAAACCAAGGCCAGATTCCACAACGTTTCCCAGAACGTCTTCTCCTCCTTCTATCTCCCTCGCTCTCGCTATCTCTCTCTTTCTCTTTCTATATATATATCTTGTTTCGTAGTCGCTCACCGACTGCAACGATCTGATTGGCTGAGTAGCATCACGTGACGTGACCTGATTGGGCCGCTAAGCCAGTGCCGTAAACCTACCACAAGAATTTCCTTCGGGATTAATAAAGTTCTATTCTATTCTATTCTATTCTAAAGGCTGGAAAAGATGCGGCGGTTAAAATAGAAACGCGACAACTAAATTGTATAATACTCAATAATTTATTGGTTATAGGTCCGGGTCCGGATGTGACGGCGTCTGGGTCCAGACCCGGACCGCCGTGTCCTCTGATCTCGTGGAACCAATTAAGGAATGAATTGCAGGGGGAAAAGTGAAAATGAATACTACAAATTGAAATGTATTATAGGACTGTTGTTAATGTAAATGCCCGACAGGCCGGATTAAACCCGCGGGCCGTAGTTTGCCCGCCTCTGGACCAGCGTCAGGCTGCTACAGACTGAGCCGTCAGTGCTCTACGGGGGGGGGGGGGGGGGGGGGGGGTTGGTAAGAGAGGCAACTTCCCTCCGTCGGGAGTGGCGGTGAATATTGGGTCAATTAATTTACATTTGGCTCAAAAGCGTGTCCCTAAAGTGTGTTTTTGCGCAACTCAGCCGCCGCCTCCATCTCATTTGCACCGCCTGGTCCTCCCTGAGGAGTTAGAGTTTTACTGTGGCAGGCTTTTGTTGTTTATAGCCGGGCTGCACTCAAGCCAGGACTCAGAAGTCAGTACATTTTGCACTGTATTCTGGTCCGCTTTTCGGGTTGCATAATGTGCTCCTTGTTGTTAACTTATTACAGTAATGTTGTGTTCAGGGATTTGTTTACTGGCGTCCAATGATCAATGTCTTGTGTACAGAGTGGACTTCACTGCTCAAGGGCTGCTCCTTCAACTCCCTGCATTTCTATATTACCCCTCTCTCTCTCTCTCTCTCTCTCTCTCTCTCTCTCTCTCTCTCTCTCACACACTCTCTCTCTTTACCACTCTCTCTCTACCAGGTATCCCATCCAGTCACCCCGGCCCGGTTGCTACGGCGACCGCGAGGACTCTCCCGGAGTCCGTAACTACGGCGTCAGGTCCCCCGAAGAGCTGTTTGATGTCTACTGCTTCGCCAAGCAACTACAGGGTAGGGCGCGTGGAGAGCCGCAGCCGCCATCCCACCAATCACAGGGCTTAGTCATGCATGGGCCGCGCTAAGCCGCGCTTAGGCAGTCCCGGAACACCGCCGCGGCTACGGCTTAGCGCGGCGCAGGAGCTCGCCGAGTGAGTTGTGAGTGGATGGATGGAAGGGGTGAGAGGGGAGGTAATGAGAGAGGGAGGGCGGGAGGGCGGGAGGGAGGAAGGGAGGGAGGGAGGAGGAGAGAGCTCAGGGTACATACAGAGTAGCAGACTGCTGCAGGAGTTTGTCTTGCTGAATGCAGGTTTGAACCCTTTTTTGAACCCGTTTTTTTACTCTGTCTAATGTTCAATGTTAGGCACCGGTTGCGCAAAAGCACATTTCTTGTTTGCAAAAACTGAGGCAATGAAGCTGTTTCTGATTCTGATTCTCACCTACAGAGGTTCTAGAAAGATATGGAATACATGTATTGCATTTCCCTCCCCCAACATAAATTATTATGATTGTGAATTAATCCTTTATTTTATATATGTACAGCTCCATAATGGATGCTTTGTAAGACGTTTTGTTTCCACCAATAGTATACCGACATTGGTATCACATGGTATGGCAACGCTAGTGTCTGACTGTTCTCCATGTTAGAAAAGTTATCACTTTTCTACCACCCACCCAACCACCCACCCACCCACCTCCTCCGCCTCCACCCACCCACCCACCTACCTCCTCTGCCTCCTCCTTCAACCACCCACCCGCCTCCTCCAACTCCTCCTCCAACCACCCACCGACCTCCGACCTCCACCTCCTCCACCATCAGGTGACGTGTTCCACTCGGCGCTGCCCGACAAGCTGAACCTGGCCACCGCCTCCACCCACTGCCACACGCTGGGCGCCCAGTTGGCCACGGCGGGGCAGCTGTACCTGGCGTGGCAGGCGGGCCTGGACCAATGCGACCCGGGCTGGCTGGCCGACGGCAGCGTCCGCTACCCCATCAACGTGCCGCGGCGGAACTGCGGCAGCGGCGAGCCCGGCGTGCGCACGGTCTACGGCAACCCGGTCAACCGCACGGGCTTCCCGGACACCACGGCGCTGTTCGACGCCTTCTGCTTCCGAGGTATCGGAAAGATTGAAAGATTTCTTTATAGCCATATGTATCAATGGAAGTACAATGGAATGCTTACTCCCCATTCGCTCCTAAAATGGTAAATGGATTGCATTTATATTGCGCTTTTATCCAAATGGTAACTAGTCTCAGAGTCTCAGAGCGAGGCCTTGATCCACTTTAGGGGGTGGCACGAGAGAGGGAGTGGTCACCATGGTAACCTACTAATCAGGGAGGAGGGAGGGGTGGTACTATGTATAGGATATGTCGGGGGGGGGGGGGGGGGGTTTCTGGCAGTGTAATTATCGCAGCGCATGTTTATGTGATGCATGAGTTAGCAGCGGCGCAATTGTGTGACATTTCAGCCCCTCTGGTGCATTGGAAGTCTCGCACTCTCATTGTAGCGCAGTGAAGACAGACGAGGGAGAGGGGGGGAGAGAGAAAGGGAGAGAGAGGGAGAGAGAGGGAGAGAGAGGGAGCAACAGAGCGGCGTCCAATCGGGTCTGCGTCTCTCTTTGTTCTCTCGACTCCATGTGTTTGTATTGTACAACGCGGTTGAGCAATCGCTCGGTCTCGGTGCATTCGTGTTGTTTCCCGGAATGCTCGTCATTAACGGCATCGTTGGCATGGCAACGTTGGGATCAATGCGTGATGATGGAACACACACACGAGACATTCCAGCGAGGATATAAAGAGAAATTTCGACATGGAGCACGGCTGATGGATTCATAATCGCAGCAAAGCTACGCACACTTAAAGTGTATATAATTTAATAAAGCGGCGAAGGACCAAACACCGGGGAAAACAGGAAGGAACAGGCGGTTTTAACTAAAACTTGGAATGCAAATGTGCTGGAACCCAGCCCTCACATTAGCAGTGTCTGTGAGCCAACAAATTACCTGGCATTTGTTTGGTATTTAATTGCCTTTGTAACCTCTTTAATGAGACCTGCACAGTAATTGTATGCGTATTCGAAATTACGCCGGCTTCTCCATATTGGCTCCATTAAATGTCAAATGTTTTTTCGTCTCAGTCTCCATTTGGATTTTTAGAAACAATGACATAATTTACCAATATACTTACCAACTTGAATTTGGATATTGCCTTGGCATAAGTGATACTTTTCTTTTCTTTTTTTTGCTTTGCAGAAAGGAAATCAATTTTATAAACTCCCGGCTTTCTTGTAAAAATAACTTACCAAATGATGTATCCCATGTTGCACTCTTGAATGTAATCTTGTTTCCTGGCCTTGCTGCGGCTCTACTGCGGGAAGCAATAAATCAATGGGGCCTTTTTTTTCCTGGAGTTTTTTTACTGCAGCCAATAAAGCAGGTCAAGTGAAAACAGCATATTTGTGCTCCTGGTAAATTGTTAATATGCTCTGTGTTCCAGCCCAGCAGCCAGCAGGGGTCCAGGCGGTCGAAGCAAGGCCACAGGTACCAGGAACCCACGGACCCAGCGACGGAGGCGCGGTGACCGGAGCCCAGCAACTCCGTCCTCCCGGTCCCTCCGCGCGGGACGCGGACCCGGACAAAACTCCGGCTTGCCGCTTCCGCCTCCACCCGGCGATCGTATCGTCCAAGATAGTCGGTAGGGAACACGTTTGCTCAATCCACCTGCCGCCTGCCCCGGGGAGCTCCGGCCGGCACTTCTGAGCAGTCTGGATAGCTGCAGTTCCTGTGACCGCCTCATCCGGAGACCTTCAAAACCGCCAACTCCCTGTCTATCCTGGACGACGGCTCTGAAAATACCCCTGAAATGACTAACTCAGATTTTTACCAGGATGATAGCTCTGAAAATGCCCCTAAAACCATTAAGTCCCTGTTTACACTGGAAGAGAGCTCTGAAAATACCCCTAAAACCACCAAATCCTGTTTACACTGAAGTGAGCTCTGAAAGTACTCCCAAAACGACTAAGTCCTTGTCTAACCAGGAAGAGAGCTCTGAAAATAGCCCGAGAACAACTCAATCCCTGCCTAACCAGGATGTCACCTTTGAAAATACTCCTGAAACAACTAGATCCTTGTCTAACCAGGAAGATAGCTCTGAAAATACTCCTGAAACGACTAATTCCCTGTTTACACTGGGAGACAGCTCTGTTAATCCCCCCGAAGCCACCAACTCTCTGGGACGCCGGGGGCGACATGGAGGCTCTGCAGGTGAAGAAACAGAAGTCGAAGGCGGAGGAGCATCCACGCATCCGCCGTCCTTGTCTTCTACTGCTTCATCGACTCTCCAGTCTCAGACCAGTAGGAGCCTGCTGTCGGAGTTTGTCAACACCTTGATGAGGCCTTTTAGGTTCTTCACCGGAGGTTTGGAGGATGAGGAGAGGGAGACGGGGGAGAAGGGCGAGGAAGGGGAGAAGGAGGGTACGGAAGAGGTGGAGAGGGTTGTGGACGGGGAAACGGGTGAGGAAGGGGAGAAGGAGGGTGTGGAAGAGGTGGCGACGGGTGTGGACGGGGAAACGGGTGAGGAAGGGGAGAAGGACGGTGCGGAAGAGGTGGAGACGGTTGTGGACGGGGAAACGGGTGAGGAAGGGGAGAAGGAGGGTGTGGAAGAGGTGGAGAGGGGTGTGGACGGGGAAACGGGTGAGGAAGGGGAGAAGGAGGGTGCGGAAGAGGTGGCGACGGGTGTGGACGGGGAAACGGGTGAGGAAGGGGAGAAGGAGGGTGCGGAAGAGGAGGAGAGGGGTGTGGACGGGGAGAAGGGTGAGGATCAGGAGGGGACAAAGGAGGAGGAGGAGGAGGAGCAGGAGACAGAGGGCTCTCCTACCACGGCCGCAGACACCACGGTGCCAGAGCAGCAGACTCCGGACTCCGGACTGGCGAGAGAAACCGGCGGCCTCGTTAAGGCGGCGGGGAATAAAGGCGCGGCGGAAAACGCCATCATGGAGCACACGAGTGGCTCCCCTTCGCTCAAGCTCTCGGCCAACAGGCCGCCCGGGCCATCGGAGGGTCTGTCGGAGCAGGAGAGGGAGGTGGTGGCGCTGGTTCCATTAGTGGCCGGCGTCCGGAAGCCGTGGCCTGCTGAGAGCACCACTCAGCCCGGAGTAAAAGCTCCTGTGCCCTCGCTCTCTCACAGAGGTGGGTACTTCCTACTGATTTAGACTGAGATTGTGGCTCTGTGTGGTACTGTGTGTGTGTGTGTGTGTGTGTGTGTGTGTGTGTGTGAGAGTGTATGTTAGTTGTTTATTTTAGTGTGTGTGCGTCTGTGTGTGTGTGTGTGTGTGTGTGTGTGTGTTCTGTGTTTGTTATATGTTTGTTTGGTGTGTGTGTGTGATCAAAATGTGTTCATACTTGTTGCACGATGTACATGTGTGTTATGAACTGCAGAAAGTGTGTTCACCACACAGACACACACACACACACACACACACACACACACACACACACACACACTCAACCCCTTCGGCACTAAGCGCCGCACGCTTCCCACATGTTAGAGCAAAAACGATTCCTGTTCCACGTTTTATATTGACTGGAACATCCCGCCTGACGCGAAAAAGCAATACTTGAGTGTGAAATTGAAAACGCGGTGTGTGTGTGTGTGTGTACGGGAGAAGGGGAATTTAAATGACGTTGCGATTCCAAATGGAGGCTGTCCAGGTTCATTTGTGATGTTGACGCCGGTAACTGTTGCCGTCATGCATTTGAGATAGCCCTCTCTATTCCGCCTTATTTGATTTTTTTGTTCCACTGCGGTTTGGGTTTGTGTATGCGTGCGTGTGTGTGTGTGTGTGTGTGTGTGTGTGTGTGTGTGTGTGTGTGTGTGTTGATTTTATTACACCCAAAAAAAGTCGGACGTGAAAAAGGGCCCAGCTGAAATCGGTCGCCGTGTGTTTGTTTGTCCGGGGCTGTCTACGTCTGTATTTATGTGAACTGTGTTGTCGCCCCGCTGGTCGCGAGTTTGCGAGTTTTTCCGATTTTTTTTTCTTCCTTCAAATCAAACCCTTGGAAGTCAGTCATAAATATTCTCCGGGTTACGAGGGTTGGCTCCGGGGTGTGTGGCGTTTGCGGTACACCGAAGTCATTTTCCGTCTATTTTCCCCATTCATGAAGTCGGTCGGTAAACTGGTGATATTCTAAATTCTGAGCCACCTGTGGGACCGAAGGGATCCCTCAAGTGTGTTTTTTTTAAGCTTTCGTTATTAATTTTTTTTCCCGTTTTGGGAGTTTTCCCGCGCGTCGAATATTAAGCACTAAGTGGTGCCATCAAACGTGGGCTTGTGAAGCCGTTTGAGGCGAGTCACTGTGGAAAAAGCAAGCTACACAAACACACTTCACACTTCACAGTCGAATCAATCACCTCTTGGCTCTCAGCGATCAATTTGAATTTGCTTACAGGCCTGGCGACGTGCCGGTTTCCCCCCCCGCTATTAAAAACGCTCCAAAGTCCTCTGCTCTCAAGCCAGTATTTACCGTCTTCAGGCGACCTCATCCTGTCTTTCAGATAGGATGAATTAAAACGAGGGGGGGAACACTAATTCCACGAGAGGGAGAAGTAAATTACGCCGCTGATTGCGAAAAAGGCGGACTTTCCGGGTTCACCTCGTTCATCATTATGTACGTAACTGTCAGAGAATTCCCTACGTCTCCAACCAATACTTCCCGGGATTTGTCCTTAGTTCCCTTCGCTGGTTTTTCATCTCGATAAAATCGTGTTCTGAGGGTGATTTATGGGATTTGATCGCGGCGCGGTCGTGTATTAGACGTACGTAATGCATTATGCATTGCCAAAAATCAATTTCATAAATCGTTCTCAGGTTCTTTGTTGTTTGGTTACCAGACCCAAAGCACCCCCCCGCCGCAACCCCCACCTGCCCCATCCGAATTCAGGATCCCTGGAGAAATTAAGAAGTTATCACGGCCCACAGACAGAGGGACAAAAAAAAATACCCCAAACAAGGCGGCACTTTATCAGATGTTCCTGGAAGTCTGGTTCAGTTCCTGCCCCCCTTTTTTCCGTCTGTGTGTTGTGGGCCACGGGTCTCATTCACCTGGAACACCTGCGGCATACAGACAGCATGAGGGCGTCAGGGAAGGCGCTCAAGGGCCTCAGCGTGACGAAGGTGTTGGATAGTAATTAGTTATCTTCCTCAGAGTCACTCCTTTTTTGTGGTTTTTTTACGATGAATGCACACCGCTCAGACCGTGAAGTTTGAATTGATTTAAATGACATTCGATTGCGGGGTCGGTCATGGTGAGGCGGGGGGGGGGGGGGGGGGGGGGGGGGGGGGGACTTTAGCCTGGATGTAGTCGGAGAGGCTCAACCCTCCCGGCCGGCCCACGGGGGTTCATCCGACTCAGTATAAGAGATGAGGCTCTCCGCTCCCTCAGACGCTCGCTGCCATCAACCGACTCCAAATTGGTGTCCGCTGTCAGACGGGGGAAGCACGACGGCCCATCGTGCGGATACAAGCGCTCCGGGCTGCTCCCCAGTGGCAGTGTCTTACAGCCACGCGTCAAAGTCGAGCGGCGTTGTCTATAAAAATGAGAACTGCCTTTATAAGTGGCTTCTCCAGATAAAGAAAATTGTTGATCAAGGGAGGGAGTTAGGCAGATAAGTTCCTTTTTTTGGGTTGGGTTTGGGTTGGGTGGGGGGGGGGGTACAGAAACACATCGGTAAGGCGCAATACAAACATTCAAAATGTGAATAATGTAGGAAAAGTACCTTTAGTGCGGCACGGCTAGAGAGACAAGCGACTAATACAATTTGGGGATTTAGCTATCAGCAATCAGACTTCATTAATATATATCCTCGCAGGCCCGGCTAACCTGAAACGGATGCCACCGCCCGCGATGAATGTTTCAAAGACGTCTGAAAAGTGTCTCCCGGCTTGAGTGCGCATACAATATTCACGGCCCCCCCCCCGATCCAATTAATACGGCGGAGGCTTGGACTTTGGGCGCCGTTTCGTTCACCTCCGTCTTAGTCTCTGCCAATTAGGTTCCGGCCGGCTGCAGGAAGCCCGGCAATTATTAGCCAAGCGAGGACGAGCAGCGAGGGAGGGAAGGGGAAGGGGAAGGGAAAGGGAAGGAAGGGATTGTGTTAAGACAGTGGGGAAGACAAGGCTACCAGTGGGGGTTCACGTCCACGGAGGACCCCCCCCCCCCGGAGTCAGTATCGGCGGGGAATTAACTCAACTGGCGTATTGATCACCGGAGGCCCTTCCGCCTTCAATCGGCAGACAAGCGAGTGATAATGAAATCTACCATGGAGCATGTTTGATTATGGTAGCGTGGAGAGGGGGCTGGGAAACGTGCCATGAATAAGTTAAAAGAAGAATGAATAAAAGCCACTCGTATCTGGTGTGTATTAGCAGCATTAGCGACGTCCGGAAGAGTCGATATGATTCAAGCGTGAACTCCGGCAGGTTAGATCAGGCACGGACGTGTGCGCCCCCCCCCCCGGCCGAAGCCGACAGGCCTCGTCTTCTTGTGAAGTACAAAATAATAATTCATTCAAAACCCGTGCGCTCGTCTACACATACAGTAATTATCAGGCGTTTGTTTTGGTTTTTTCCCCGTTTACCTCGTCAACTTTATTTGGGAGGGGAGCGCGGAGCCCGGATCGAGCGGCGTAGAACCCGAAGACGTATCCTCCGACCGCGGCGCCGTCTGAAGAACATCTGCGTCATTCTTTTTTTTGTCTCTCTCCGTCAGATGAGCTATTGTCGGGATGATCGAACCAGATTAATGAGTTTAATTATTCCCACTTTCTTTCCGCATGCATGCATAGTGAAAGTGGTTAATTACCTATTCAGATTATTAATGGAGCAATTACGCCTGGCTTCACGGTACTTATGGAAATTAACCTCAGGCCTCGAAAAATCGTACGTACGACGTAAGGAAACAACAAATCTCTTGAATATTTCACGTGCATTTTAATGTTTAATGTCCCGCGTGCACATATTTGTGTATGTTTTGTGTACCGTCTCTTGGCGATTTGTTGTGTAACGGCCGAGACAAAAAAAAAGAGGCACTGGCGGCCTGTGAGTCGCACAAACATGCGGACGGATTCATTATTGACGGTGTAGATTTGACGATTTGGTGTCGGGGGGGGGGGGTACGACGATTGGTCCCCTTTGGTAAACGCACAGAGGAAGTCGGTTTTTTTTGCCGACATCGCTGCTACGGTTCCTACTACCGCGGTACCGGTATCGTCGCAGGAAACACAAATTGTGTAGCCGGAGATTGTTTAGAACGAGGGGATCCACGCGGGGGAATTAGATTACAGAAGAAGAAAGTGTGAGATTAATTTGTTCGTCTATGTGTGTGTGTGTGTGTGTGTGTGGTGTGTGTGTGTGTGAAGGTGGCTTTAATCTTTGTCTGAAAACCGCAAAAAACGCTTTTGCAGTTTAATATGAAACACCTCTGCTGAAGTGAGCATCCCCCGGTCTAAATTTAGCTTGACACACCGGGATGCTGGGAACACTCGCGCTAAAATGTCCGCCTTCATCATGGACTACCCCAGGAGATCGGGAAGATATCCGGGCAGAACCCCAAAACTTTCTTCCTGTTTGTCTTATATGCATCAATGCAACTTTAAAGTTCATGCATGTCAACTAAAACTAGGCAACAAATACATCACTTTTAGGACCAACTTTTCGGAACATTTTGGCATGCATTTATAATTGCACATTTTCTGTGCATTTAAATAAACATCTCTAAAGTTCCTGTAGAATCGCTCTAATGGTTCTATGTTCCCCCATTACGTCCTGTTAATGGTTCTATGGTTCCCTGTAACTTCCTGTTAATGATTCTATGTTCCCCCGTTACTTCCTGTAGATTTCACAAACTCAAGTCCCGGTGGGGAGACAACACCCAGTGAACCGCTCAACGTCTCCAGTGCCCAGGGTCCGATGGGAGGGGCGGACACGGCCCCCGCCCCCAGCGGTCGATTCCGCTGGGCCGCCAAGACCATGCGGCCCTTCAAACTGGGGCCCCCCGGACACACTTCCACCTACCAGCCCATGGAGGCCAAATCTGGGCCGCTGGAGGTCAAGTCACTGGAGTCTTCCTTGCGGCAGGACAACTCGGAGGACTACTACTTCTCCTCCGGGGATGGAAGGAAGCATGGGGAGGAACCAGGAACGCCTCCGCCGCCGCCTCCTCCGTCTCCTTCTAAAGATGTCGTCTTAGAGGCCAGCGGGGAGGACGGGGGCGACCCGCCCGGTGTGTTTGGATCCAAGGTGGAGGGCTACACTCGGGGCAGCGTCAGCAGCACCATCAGTCTCAACACTGACCCAGAGTCCGGCCACAGTGAGCCAGTGTTCCATGTGGCGGAGCACACGACTCTGTCTGCCGACCAGCTGGTACGGCGGCCCACCGAGACGGGGGGCACAGAGCAGGAGGCCAGGGGGGGCGCGATCCTCTACGTCCATCGCCCCACCGACAATCACGTCTCCTCCCCCTCCAGCAGAAAAGAGGGTGGTTCTAATTCCTGGTTGACCCCCATTTTCCGGAAGCAGGGGACGGATCAAAGCAGAGGCGTGGAGGGGGACCTCGTTTCCCGGCCCGCGGTCTCCACGGCCGAGACATCTGTGGTGGCCCTCACCGTATCCTCAGAGACCACCACGTCCTCAGAGACCACCTCATCCTCCGAGACCGCCGCGCCCGAGACCGCAGCCGGAGACGCAGAACAGACAACGGAATCCGCCGCCATGGCGAGCAGCGCAGCCGGCCGCTCAACCGAGCGCCTGACCGCAGCGGAAGGGATCTCCATTTCGTGGGTTCGGCCGGAGAGGACGGAGGGGACGGAGACGGACACCGCGGACCCGCAGCCCCGCCTCTTGTCCACGGGCGCGCAAATGACTCCCACCTCTGACCCCGTCCCGCTGCCCACCCTCTCGTCACCGAACCCCAGGGGAGGAAGTGTCGCCGAGATGGAGTCGCCGGCCGCAGTGTCTGAGTCCTTCGTGGCGGGCAGTAGACGGACTCCGACGCACAAGGCGGAGGAGGAGGAGGAGGACGAATCTGAGCCGGCGACCACAGAAACGAGCGACCAGAACCCGTTCGGTGTCTTCCTGCCTAACTGGGACACGGCGTTCAACCCGTCAGGTACGTGGAGAGCGCCGAACTCTATTGCCTATCGCGGCTCATAATTGACTTTGCTATCCCAATTATCCTGGTGATTATGAGTGACTGTTTAATCAGCCGCCATTCATCTAATTACGCAACGCCGTCCCCGGAGACCCCACCCCACCATCCATCAGTCACGGCACCGCATCGACGACCAGACACAAAGGGACAACGCAATGTTGACGGAGCTTAAGCTTCAGAGGACACTGTAAATATTAGTGTGTGGTGGACGGGAGGGGGGTTGTTCTCAAGAAACCAGTTTGTTCTTCCTCTTACTCCCTCTTTTTTTCTTCCATCCATCCCCATGTGTCATGCATAGTTAATCTCGTCCCCCCTCCACGCCTTCTGCTTGGCACTTGCTCCCCTGTTCTTTCAGGTTAGGAATAGACCTCTAAGAGAGAGAGAGAGAGAGAGAGAGAGAGAGAGAGAGATTCCTGGGTTAATTGGTTGACAGAAGGAGTTTGAGGCTGACTAGTATGAGTGAAGTAATTAGTGTTTTCGGTCCGGGCACAATTAGGCGACGGTGGAGAGGAAGGGCAGGAATCCTCGTCTCCCCCCGCAAATCAATGGTGACGCAGACGACAAGACAGGACTCCAGTCTACCTCTACCCTCTCTCAGACTCTTGCTCATTTTGCATTAGCTCACTCTGAACGGGAAACACACTCGATCTCGCCGGCTGCTTCTCTCTCTGTCTCTCCCTCTCTCTCTCTCTCTCTCTCTCTCTCGCCTCTCTTTCTCTCTCTCTCTGCCTCGCTCTCTGTCTCTCTCCCTCTCTGTCTCTCTGTCCCTTCTCTCTCGCTCTAAGTCTCTCTCTCTGTCTCTCTATCTCTATCTCTCTCTGTCTCTATCTGCTCTGTCTCTCTCCCTCTCTCTCTCTCTGTCCTCTCTCTCCCTCACCCTCTCCATCTCTGTCTCGGTCTCTCTCTCTCTCTCCCTCTCTCTCTCTGTCCCTCTCTCTCTGATCATTTATCTCTCCCTCTCTCTCTCCTCCTCTCTCTCCTCTCTCTGTCCCTCTCTCTCTCTCTCATCTCCGTCTCCATCGCTCTCTCTCCCTCTCTGCTGTCTCTCTCTCTCTCTCCCTCTCTCTGTCCCCTCTCTCTCTCTATCATCTCATCTCCATCGCTCTCTCCCTTTCTCTCCAATTCACGCGGGTGTACCCAGTAATACTCGTGGAGCAGCAGTACCCCCCCCCCTCTTTTTCCGCGCCTGCTGATGATATTGATTTGATCTGATCGGTGATCGGTCCCTCGCCTTTCCTCCCATTATTATCGGGTAAAAGAGCAGCGAGAAGGAGCGAGCATATAACCCGCCTAACCCGGCTGACTCCACCGTCCGCCGCCGCCTCGTGGGCGAGCGCTCTGCGGCTTCGGAGATGCATTTTTAATAAGGCCTGCCGCTGTGGCCGGCCCTCCTCTCGCGCTCTGTTGTTCCGCGAGTAGGAAATGCAGGGCTTTTCATTGATTATTTAGGATGGTTCAACATCAACTTGATACCAACACTACTTATTCTTTTATGTAATTGAATGAGATGGCATTGGTTGGCGGTGGCACCGTCTCACATATACACACACACACACACACACACAGGCGCGGCCGCCCCGATGGTTAATGCATCGTTCCAAGGGGAAGGGGTGATAAATACAGGGGCGCCTGCCAGGAGCCGTCGCGTGATGGCAACTTTATCACCGGCAGAGATGTTTTTTTTGGGAGACTCGCGCTCCGCTGTGCTAAAGCTCCGCCTCAGTGCACAAGAAAAGCTGAAAACCCACTGCCTGACCTTTTGAAGTCTTCAGCGATAGCAGCGGCCGGGGACATTACAGCAATGAGTGAGGAGAGAGAGACGAGAGAGAGAGAGAGACAGAGTAGAGAGAGACAGAGATAGAGAGAGAGAGAGAGAGACTAAAG
>PIJE02001453.1:112760-126908 GCA_002895965.2 Coryphaenoides rupestris
GGAGAGAGAAGAGAGAGAAGAGAGGGGGCGGGGGTGCTATCATCGGGGATGCAGGGGAGTTATAAAGCTCTCTTAATCAATGTCAGTGGATGCACTAATGCAATCCCCCCCGAGCCCTGGAGAGCAGACGACTTACTCAAATTCTTAGCGCGCTCCTTCTCCGCGCGTGTCAAACCCGCGCCGTCGCTATCTAGCCTCGCGCGCCCGCTTTGTTGTCGTGATGGCGGGCGAGGCGGAGAGGCCGTGTTAAACCGTACATCAAGGGGATAAGGTGAGACGTCGGTGTATATAACCCGCTTGGTCACACCGGTAATCTCAGGAGACGGCACGGCACACAAGACGCGCACGCACGCACACACACACACACAAACACACACACACACACAAAAATGGGGCGCGCAAACGAAGGAATAACGCAAACAGGGTGAGTCCTGGTGTGAGGATGCCATACGTACGTGAGTACATAATGCAGAGAGAGAGAGAGAGAGAGACAGAGAGAGAGAGAGAGAGAGAGAGAGAGAGACGGAGAGAGACAGATGACAGATGAGAGAGAGAGAGAGAGAGAGAGAGAGAGAGAGAGAGAGAGAGAGAGGGGCGGGGGATCATCTGGGGATGCAGGGGAGTTTATAAAGCTCTTTAATCAATGATCAGTGGATGCACTAATGCAATCCCCCCCGAGCCCCTGGAGAGCAATGACGACTTACTCAATCTAGCGTGCTCCTCTCCGCGCGTCAAACCCGCGCCGTCGCTATCCTGTCTCTCTGTCTGTCTCTCTGTCTGTCTCTCTGTCTGTCTGTCTGTCTCTCTGTCTGTCTCTCTGTCTGTCTCTCTGTCTGTCTCTGTGTGTCTGTCTGTTTGTCTCTCTGTCTGTCTGTCTGTCTCTCTGTTTGTCTGTCTGTCTCTGTTTGTCTCTCTGTCTGTCTGTCTGTCTGTCTCTCTGTCTGTCTCTCTGTCTGTCTCTGTGTGTCTGTCTGTCTGTCTCTGTCTGTCTCTCTGTTTGTCTCTCTGTCTCTCTGTCTGTCTCTCTGTCTGTCTGTCTGTCTCTGTCTGTCTCTCTGTTTGTCTCTCTGTCTGTCTGTCTGTCTCTCTGTTTGTCTGTCTGTCTGTCTCTGTCTGTCTGTCTCTCTGTCTGTCTCTCTGTTGTCTTCTGTATGCCTGTCTGTAGCTGTCTCTGTCTGTCTCTCTGTTGTCTCGTCTCTTCTCGTCCCTGTCTCTCTGTTTGTGACTGTCTGTCTCTGTTTCTGTCTCTCGTCGTCTCTGTAGTGTCTGTCTGTCTGTCTCTTGTCTGTCTATCTGTTTGTCTCTCTGTCTGTCTTTCCTGTCTCCTCTGTTTGTCTGCTTGTACAGTCCTCTGTCTGTCTCTCTGTTTGTCTCTCTCTCTTGTCCGTCCTCTCCTGTTTGTCTGCCTGTCTGTCTCTGTCTGTCTCCATGTTTGTCTCCTCTCATTGTCTGTCTGTCCTCGTCGTTTGTTCTGTCTGTCTGTCATCTTGTGCTGTCTCATCTGTCTGTCTGTCTCTGTCAGTTTGTACTGGTCTTGTCTCTCTTGATCTGTCTGTCTGTCCGTTTCCGTACCGTCTCGTCCGTCTGTCTGTCTGTCGGAGAGATACAGATAATACGATTTATGTCGGGTGGGTGGGGTGTAGGTTGGCGGAGGCGTCCCGGGCATCCCGACTGCGCTGGCGAACATCCGTCTTGCTCCGCGGTCGGGTGGAGTCGGGGTTGTTGTGTCGAGTCACTCCGCTGACTAATGCGGTGCGATGCTCCGTTCAGCCGATGCAGAATCTTCCCTCTTTCTGCCGACTCAGGTCTCTAGCGTCGTGGCTAATTGCTAGTGTCAGGGTTTTTTTTCTTCTTGTTGTTGCTGTTGTTGTTGTTGTTCGCGTGAGTTGTAAATAGGCGTGTGTGTGTGTGTGTGCGTGTGTGTGCGTGTGTGTGTGTGTGCGTGCGTGGGTGGCTTATGCAATGTGACAAATGTACCCTTGATTAAAATAGAAAGTGAATTTTCCTACTGTTTGGGACAGCACAAAAAACCAATCTAAAAAGATGTAAGAAGATTAAGCGTAGTGTATTATTAGTGAATATATTCCGCGGCTGTACGTCGCATTAACATTAAATACGCTCACACACTGCTGTTGTGTACTCCACGGGCGCACAAACAAATATAAATTAACTTGACTTGACTTGATATACTAGACTGCACATTGTGCACTCTTCCTCATTGAAAGTGCAATTTAGTTTTGTTCTTTATTTATTCCAAATAAATGTTTGTGACTATTCCCTGCAAGTGTGGAGAACAGAGTATTCGGGACTTTTCCCGTACCAGTTAGTTTATCACAGTGATGCTGGACTCTGGTAGAAAGTCGGAGTGACCGGGGCGATTAAAACCAATCGGTTTTAATCGGCCAATCGACACGCTTGTTAGGGATGGAATTCCATCCAGTGAGATCGCAGGGTTTCCATGCGGTGTCACATGAGGTCACGATGCTGATGCTGATACTAAAGCACATTAAATATCAAGTCATTCAACTCCTCTTAAGCAGAATACTGGCTGGCGTTTACGCTTTAATATTGACTAAGTCCCGAGATACAATTACGCTAAACACCGTATCCGATGCTGCTTAAGCACACAAGACACACACACACACACACACACACACACACACACATTGCTGTTCGCGCACACACACACACACACACACACACACACACACACAGGTTGTTTATATTGCTGTGACGCGCTCGGCCATAAGTGTTAATTTTCCCGCTGTACCCATCGATTCTGCTTATTACTCTCCCCATAAAGTAACCGCCCCCCCCCCCCCCCCAGCCAGAGGCTATCGTTCATGACCATTAATTCAGCTAAATTCTCCACGTAATGTCTAATAGTTAATTTACCTTTTTAAAAAATATTGGCTCGTTTGGGGTTTTAATAACCAAATTGCCCCCCTCCCCCTTTTTTATCGCGCGGCGGGCCCGAGCGTTTGATTACGCGGCGTATAAATATTAATTTGTATTAATTTCTAACTTCCTCCAATGGGAGATTAAACAGGAGCGGCGTCAGGTTCAGGAGAAGAACGAAAACAAAACATGGCAAGGTGACATTGAGCCCGGGCACAGCGCGTACCCTGACACCCCCCCCCCACCCCCCCTCCCCACCTCCTCTTCCCCCACCTCCTCCTCCTCCTCCTCCTCGCTGAAACTCCAGCAGTCCGCCGTGGTACAGTCGACCGCTCTCTCGCGTGAAATTCCACACCCCGGCTTCTGATTGGCAGACAACGCGTCGGATAAGGAGAGAGAGAGGGCAGTCGGTCGCGGTTGGTCCGTTTCCAGCGTGAGGCTCTCTCTCATAGCTGGCTCTCTCTCGTCGACGGCCAGACAGCCAGCCAGCCAGCCAGCCAGCCAGCCAGCCAGCCAGCCTCCTTGTCTAACCTTGTTTGCTGCCGAGGTGCAGAGTTCACCGCGGGACAGTCAGGTTACCCCGCTGGCTGGCTGGCTGGCTGGCTGGCTAATTTAACAGTCTGAGGTTGGGTGACGGTGAAGGAAGAGGGGGAAGGCACAACCCCGGGTGCCTTACAGCGCCAGGCCCTTAGCCATGCTGCTGGCATTCGGACGGATGATGGGGAGCCAACATGATCGTTACACACTGTACTGTACTGTACTGTACTGTGTGTGTGTGTGTGTGTATGTGTATGGGAGCCGGCAGTGTCTGACAAGATGAACATAAAAAACAAAAGATCTTCACGTCCTTTTGTTTCCAATCCCTCCCTCTCTCTCTCTCTGGGTCTCCCTCTCGCTGTCTCTCTCTGTTTTTCTCTCTCACTCTCTGTGTCCCTCTCTCTTTCCGTCTCCCTATCTCTCTCGGTCTCCCTCTCGCTGTCTCTCTCTGTTTTTCTCTCTCACTCTCTGTGTCCCTCTCTTTCCGTCTCCCTATCTCTCTCTCTGTCTCCCTCTCTCTTTCTCTGTCACCACCTCTCTCTCTCTCTCTCTCCTCTCTCTCTTTCTCTCTCTCTCTCTCTCTCTCTCTCTCTCTCTCTCACTCTCTCTCCCTGTCTCTCTCTGTGTTTTTCTCTCTCACTCTGTGTCCCTCTCTCTTTCCGTCTCCCTATCTCTGTCTCTCTCTCTCTGTCTCCCTCTCTCTCTGTCACCACCTCTCTCTCTGTCGCTTTCTCTCCCTATCTCTCCCTCTTTTTCTCTCTCACTCTCTATGTCCCTCTCTTTCTGTCTCTCTCTCTCTGTCTCCCTCTTTCACATTCTCTCTCTCTCTGTCTCTGTCTCTGTCTCCCTCTCACTCAGTCTCCCTCTCTCTGTCTCTCTCTCTCTCTCTCTCTCTCTCTGTCTCTCGCCCACACACTTCCCCACATCTCCGTAAATCAATCAAGGGGTCGGTGGTCCGAGGTGCGAGGCGGGGTCGGTGCGCCAGAGCAAGCGCACACTGTGGCGGAGAAGAAGAAGAAGAAGAAGAAGAAAAAGAAGTGGCATCTATATTTTAGCAGAAATGGGTTTCATATTTCCTTGGCTGGGCAATCTGGGGCCGGCGGTGGCAGTAATTGTAGCCTCATCTGGACGTGAGTGAGCTGTCTGCCAGGGATCACATAGCGACCCCCGCCCCCCGCCCCTGCCTCTACCTGCCAGCCTCCCTGTGTGTGTGTGTGTGTGTGTGTCCCTGTGTGTCCCTGTGTGTCTGTCTGTGTGTGGTGTGTGTGTGTGTGTGTGTGTGTGTGTGTGTGTGTTGTGTGTGCTGTGTTCCCTGTGTGTCCCCTGTGTGTGTCTGTGTGTCCCTGTGTGTCTGTGTGTGTGTGTGTGTGGTGTGTGTGTGTGTGTGTGTGCTCTCTCTCTCTCTCTCTCCACGCTGTCACCACCGCCGGCATGAGATGGAAACCCAGAGCCAGCAGAAACCCCTCCTGACGAGTGGCCAAAGGTCGCGGTGACACACTGTGTCAGTGATGCTTCCGTGTTTGTTTTACCTCCGTGCAATAAAAGTGCCATCACGGCCACAAGAAATAGAGAGAGAGACACACACACACACACACACAAACACACACACACACACAGACAGACAACGCACACGTAACGTGCACCACACACCACCACAGGTGGGAAAACACAAACACGGGTACACACACTTTTAAACGTTTTTTTTTAAAGTGTTTATTTTCACGGAACGGGTGCACAGCTTTACGATGAGCGATGAGACCGTTTCCCGACCGTCGGCTCCATGGAAACACAGATGTTATATCGGGAAGGCATCATGACTCCGGCGCGTCATAACGTCATTAAAGTCCCGCACGCCGATCTTCACGCCGCCCGTCATGCGCGGCACATTATGAATACCGCTTCGCACTTGAACCTCATTAGGTCCCCACAATAAACCGTGACTTATGTACTTTGGCAGCGGCAGCAGCCCCACGCAGCCACCCGCGTCGCAATCGCTCACGTATACGGGCCCTCCGTGACCCCCCCGGTAAATGTGACGGATGTAACGTTCAAGTTTGAGAGGGGCGGTGCCGTGTCGCGGTCGCGGTCGCGGTCGCTGTCGCCGTGGCTGCCGTGGCGACGGCCTATCGCAACCCGGAGAGGCCGGAGCGTGTGACTGACAGAGCCGCGGGGTTCCTGTACCCCGGCAAACCTATTACAAGCTCCACCACACCTAAGAGGGGTGAGATCACGGATGTGTGCGCGTGTGTGTGTGTGTGTGTGGTTGGAGGCATGATTGTGTGTGTGTGTGCGCGTTTATCTGCACATGTGTGTGTGTGTGTGTGTCTGCGTTTGTGTGTGGTTGTAGGCCTGCTTGTGTGTGTGTGTGTGTGTGTGCGCGCGTGCGAGTGCACGTCTATCTGCGCATGTGTGTGTGGTGTGTGTGTGTGTGTGTGTGTGTGTGGCGTGCATGGCCGTAGCTAAGAGCATCAATTTGTTTCTGTGTCAGCAGACACTTTCAGCAGGTTTCAGGTTGTTGGGTTTGCTTGCCCCTCGGCTGCAGGCTTTATGAGGCTGCATGAGTCTCTCACCCGCGCCTCCCCCCTCACCCGCCTCTCACTCCCAACCCTCCCCCTTTTCTCAATCCTCTGTTACAGTTAACGTCACAGCCAAGGCACATTTTGTTCACACTGAGAGAGGACTACACCCCTGCACCCCTGCACACCGCCTCCCACACCAGCACCACCCACCACCACCACCCACCACCCACCACCACCACCACCACCGCTGTAACGCAGAGATAATCTCTTTTCCCGCGGATGCCCACCGTGACACCGCGGTGAACCCAGTGGCGGAGAGCGGTAACGCGTTGGGGTGTCTCTAATGGCTGCTCCGTCCCCTGGGAGGTGGGGGGCCCCCGGAAAACCGAGCTCAAACATCCCGCCGATCGGAGTTCGGAGTTTTTCTCTTCTTTCTCTTCTCTGCTGCTTCGGTGTGTTTCCCCGCTTTTCCTTCGCATCTCATCACTTGTTTCACTTTTGCGCAGTTTTCTTTTTTCATTTTTACCCCGTCGTTCTTTTTTAACTTTATCTCCTCGTCTTCCTTCTCTCTCTCCTTCTCTCTCACTCTCTCTCGTGTTCCCTCCCTCTCTATATATCTCTCTCTCCCCGGGCGACGCTCTCTCCGTCAAACAGTACACTCCCACTGTGTGAATAGGGAGAGAGAAGGCCTATTTCAGGAGCTGCGTGTAATTAATCATCCACTCAGCGGCAAACTAGCAGTGAAGGAGGGCAGTGGCGTACTCCTTGACTTGTAATACATCGCTTCTCAACCTTGCTCTCCCGCACTCTCTCTCTCTCCCTCTCTCTCTCTCCCTTTCTCCCTCTCCCTCTCTCTTTTTTTAGTACCCTTGGACACGACTAATGCGACGACTGTATTCCGCCGTTTCGTAACCCGACCGTTGGTGGTAATTCACCGTCATTGGTGCTAATTCACCGTCACCGGCGGTAATTCACTCTCGCCGAGGGCTATTAACCATCGCAGGTTCCGACAGCATTCGCCGTCGCAAAAAAACCAAAATGACCCAATTAAACCCATTTAGACCAGTCGCGGATGTCTGTGTTTTCGCGGACCCTTTCGCTGGGTGCATTGGGTTCACCCGTTCAGAGCCGTTGGATGTGACTGAATTAGTACACTGTAAATGTGTGTGTTTGTGTGTGTGTGTGTGTGTGTACTGACACAACACAATGTGCCCAGCGATGCCCCCCGGCAGTAGCTCAGGAGGTAAGATCGGTTGTCTGGAAACCGGAAAGGTCGCCGGTTCGATACCCCCGGGCTCCGCCTCCTAGCTAAGTGTCGAGGTGTCCCTGAGCAAGACGCCACCTAACCCTAACTGCTCCTGACGTGTTGGTTGTTACCTTGCATGGTCGGCAACCACCGTCGGCGTATGAATGGGTGAATGTGTATTGTAAAGCGCTTTGGATAAAATGTACAATGCTGCACACACACGCACTTTTTGTTGGCGTTGCATACGTTCGTTCCACGCTACACATTGGCCTGACGGGCCGCGTTTGACAGCCGCGCGCCTGATTAGAGGCTAAACGCGGACGCCGCCGCTCGCTGAGTCAGCGGACCGGGCGTCAGAAGACGGATGGGGAGGAACGCGCGTCTCATTCGTGCGCGATAAGTCATCGCTAATTGTCCGCCGCGTGAAAAAACCCAATGAGCCGGTTCCCCCCCCGCGACACACACTCGGTGGCGCAGTCGCCAGGTGAGCGCTCGCCATCGCTCAGCTACCTGCGCGACTGCTTCCTACGTGCGTGACTTTTATTTATATAGAACTTCTCTCTCCTTATCTTTCCTGCCTCTTTAAACTGTACGCCGTAGACCTAGATTTGACGCCTCGTCGTCTCACACATACACACACACACACACACACACCGAGACGCATTAAAAACCACTGAAATGAAGCGGAAACTCGCCACAAATGTGCGTGAACCTGAGTCAGATGTGTAATCAACACATTTTTATTGCCATAGCGATAGCCAGCGCTAGCCAAACAGTCCTAAACGCGCGTTGTTTTCATTTTTAATGAAGGCGGTGAAAGCTCCCACGCAAAGTTATTACCGTTAGCGACTAAATATAGTTTGTGGATCTTTGCCGTCGTTATTGTTGTTGTTGTGGTGGTGGTTGTGGTTGTGGTTGTTGTTCTCGTCATCAAGTGCTCCCAGTCCCTTGGCTTCGGGAACGGCTCTTGTCAAGGAAATCTTTATTTATAAACCCCTTCTTCGGTGCGACAAAAGAATCACACTGTGCTTAATTTCTGCCCCTGAGGTTGCGGGCTCGGTAGCGCTAATCATTGCCGAGCACACACACACAGACACACACACACACGCACACACGTGCACACACACACAGACATACACACACCACAGACACACATGCATATTTATACACACAAGTAAATATATTTATACACACACAAATGGATGCACGCTCGCACACACACACACACACACACCTACACATGTAACACACACACACACACACACACCTACACATGTGTACACACACACACACACACACACACACACATTTATACACACATACACACCTACACATGTATTCACACACACACACACACACATTTATACACACATACACATTTATATACACACACATACACACACATTAACACACACACATTTACCCACACACACACACATTAACACGCACGCACACACACACACACACACACACACACAATGAAGTGAAGTACATGGAGACAGATTGTGGGGTAATTGATGGGCCCACACAAACAGCTGTTGTTTCCGCGCTGTCCGCTCGGCGGTCCCCACGTCAGCGGCGGCCCCCATTGTGATGCCGTCGCCCCAGCGATGTGTGTTCGCCGCTCGGCTCGGCGAGGCCGCCCCGCCGACAAGACGTGCGTCGTGCGCTTTGTTTTAAAGGTCACGTCGCTGTGAAGAACGAGCCTTCACCGGACGTTTTCGTTTTTTTCTCCTCCCTCTTTATTCTTTCTATTTTTCCCCTTTTTGATTCGCAATCAAATTCAGCACCGACCCCATGCACTCTCTGCCACTTCTATAACGGAGGGCGGGGCCTGGGCTGGGTGGGGCCTGTCCCCCCCCCCCAACCCCACCCCCAACGCCACCTTACAGGAAGTAGAATGTGCGTTCACCCTTAATTCACCCCACCCCCCCGGCCCACGAGTGGTTCCACCTGGCCCTGAGGAGCAGAGGCAAGCACCGCTTTCTATAAAGACAGATACACACACACAAACACACACACACACACACACACACACGTTTACACAAACAAACACACACACACACACACACACACAACACAGCCCCATTACTATAGCAACATACAGACGGCTGGTTTGCTCGTGGGGGGAACTTGTATCTCCGTGCTCATACATCATTAAGGGAATCTGGGAGTCATTATGGGACGTGTGCTGACAGATTGTGTCAGAGGCTCGAACGCTTTCAGGATTTGATAATAAAACTACACTTAATCTCCCCGCCTCCCCACCGTATTGCGGCACACACACACACACACACACGCGCGCGCAACACACACACACAGAAACACACGTAACACGCACATACGCTAACACCTTCATAACACTCTCTTCCTGACTGTTGTTTATTATTGAAACACCGTTTCTAATCGAATCACTCCTGTCAAATGTCAGCATATACACACACACACACACACACACCACACACACACACACACACACACTCAGGCAAACATTTCTGCATGCGTGCTGCTCACACCCACCCACACACACACACACAACACACACACACACACACACACACAAACCACAATCAGCATGCTTAATATTCGGATGGGCAACCAACACAGGCAGTGTGTGATAGACAAATACAAACACACACACACACACACATACACACAGACACACACACACACAATGCGATAACAAGCCATGTTGCACTCCAAGCGTCCTTGTCGGGTTCTCCTCCTCCTCCTCCTCCTCCTCCTCCTCCTTCCGCCTCGTCCTAAAATACGAAGGGAAATAATTACGTCTTAATCTTCACATCGCCGCCGCACCATCAGCCGTGGAGTTATAGCCCGGGCGAAGCAGAATGGCTTTATCACCTTCTCCGCGACGCTTGTAATGCGCTATAAAAATAGGTGCCCGCCGGTGTGCCTGACTGGGAAATGATGGGCTAATTTATGGGTTATGTGTGTGTGTGTGTGTGTGTGTGTGTGTGTGTGTGTGTGTGCGTGTGTGTGTGTGTGTGTGTGTGTGTGTGTGTGGGGCGGCGGCGGGGGGGGATGAGTCAGTGTGTGTGTGTGTGTTCGTGGGGACCGGGGGATCGTTTTGTGTTTTGTGCCACATGTCTTTTAAGGCTGCCAGGCATCAGTCACGATAACACTGGAGTGTGACAGACACGACACAACAGCCAATCAGTCACCTGGAGCCCAGCAGGTAGAGAGGGGCCGTCGAGCGCTGGCGGTGGTGGGCATGGTGGGCATGGTGGGCGGGAGCAGGGGGCGGGGCCACGCCTATACCGGCCCTCCGGCTATAGCAGGGTGGTGGGCGGAGCTAGGTTGTGAGTGTGGAGGAGGCGTGGCAACAGCAGGGTGCATAGGGGCTGTCAGTGTTGGACTTTGTCACCGTTAATGTGTGTCACTGTATGCGCTTTGGTACAAAAAAAATGAACGGTAAACGTACGTTTGTCTATTTCCATCTTGCTAATTAACCCTTGTCCGTTCTCTCCATTTCTCTCACCCCCCGCCCCCCCCTCTCTCTCTCCTCTCTCTCATCTCTCTCTCTCTCTCTCTCTCTCTCAATCTGTCTTATTCCTCTATTATCTATTTCTATCCACCTCTATATATCTCTCTGTCTTTCACCTCTCTCTCTTTCTCTCTCTTCCAACTCTCTCTCCCTTCATCCTCTTCACCCTCCCTCATCCCTCCCTTCCCTCTCTCTCACCTCCTCCCTCCCTCCCTCCCTCTCTCTCACCTCCCTCCTTCCCTCCCTCCGTCTCTGCTGAACCCCGAGTAGAGGAGGACCCGTGCCAGACCAAGCCCATGTCTCCACGGAGGCAGGTGTCTGCAGGAGGGTGACAGCTACAGCTGCTACTGTCCCCAGGGTTTCTCGCGAGGAGAGAGCTGCGAGATCGGTGAGTCACGCCGCGCGGACAGACCCGGGGTCAAACCGCACACAGCCAAGGTCAAACCTCACGTCCCACCGCGAGAACGAGTGACGAAGAGGTACATGAGAGGGGGTAGGCGGGTGGCGAGGATGTTGGTGGTGGGAGGCATATGCTCCCGGAACGTCTCCCCCCCGGCGATGGGCATTGCCGGGGAGGAGAGGCTAGAGGATCCCCCCTAAGCCTGGGTGTTTTTTGTTGCTTTCCTGCGAGGCTGTTCTGTGCCGGCATCGAATGCATTCTGGACCGTGCATCCATACCATGCGTGCTTGTGTGAGTGTTTCTTAATGTTGTGTCCCCCAACGTGTGCACGGGAGACGCGAACACGAGGAACCAAGTCCAGAGGGGCCCTGAGAGCAGTGAGGGGTGGAGCAGCTGATTACAGGGTTAGGGGGGCCCCCCTCACAGGGCCCAACACACTGCTGAGAGAGAGAGAGAGAGAGAGAGAGAAGAGAGAGAGAGAGAGAGAGGAGAGAGAGAGTCTCCTCCATGTTTTTACCATCTGGTTTTCTGAGGCGGATGCTGGGCAGGTTTGACGGGCAGGTTGTGAGTGTGCTGGCTGGCTGGCCCTTTGGCTGGACGGAGCCTTCACGCGTGCCTGCCTCCCAAGGTGCTTTGTTGACAGGACAAACGTATTGTTGTATTGATTACGCGCCGCTGACCAAAGCACTGGTGGCTGCAGCAGCGGCAGCAGCAGCAGCAGCAGCAGCAGCTGTAGTAAATATTAGATTATGCCAATGCAGTGTGCTGGAGCGAAAGCCCCCCTCGCGGGTCGTAGCCCGCGGCGTTTACAACGTGGCGCACCTCGCCGCCCGCCTCCGGTTCCTTTTTTTTTACAGATGTAACAAAAAACATTTCTTATCGGTTGTTTTATTTACTGAGATGAGGCCGATTGAAGACTCCATGAAGACGTCTGCGGTTGGCTTGTAAATGGCATCTCGTACAGAGCGCTCTTAAATCGTTCTGAAGCGTTCTCGGTCGTTTTGCAAAACATGTATATGGACCCGGAGGCGAGGGGCCGGATCTCTCTCTCTCTCTCTCTCTCTCTCTCTCTCTCTCTTCCATATTGATCACCTCTGCACAGGCTCGGATGGCTCGGGGGTTTTTCATACGGGTCACGGCTGGAGGTCAGGGGTCACAGGTCAAGTGGGCAGCATTGTCCCGAGTCTGGTTATCAATAACCCCTTTTTCACTGCTTCAGCCTAAACCAATGTGTGTGTGCGTGCGTGTGTGCGTGTGCGTGTGCGTGTGTGCGCGTGCGCGTGCGTGTATCAATGTAAAATGTATCAATGTAAAATCAATGTAAAAATGTATCAATAAAATAAATAAATAAATGAATAAAAGACAGCCTCAGAAAGCGAGGAAACCCATTAACCCGCGACTGAACACGGGTCACAGGATCTGCCCGTGGTTTTAACAGAGACAAGAGACGAGGAGGTGGTGGTGATGGTGGTGGTGGTGGTGGTGGTGGTGGTGGTGGTGATGAGGGGGAGGTGCGGGTGCTTAACTTTCTTCACACCCCAAATCTTGCAGCGTAATTTCCATACAGCAGCGGGGGGGGGTCATGGGGAGGTGTATGAAACTAAACTAAATGGGAGGAGATGGAAAAATGGAGGGGGATATAAAACAGTGACAGAGTGTGAGAAATAATACACAGAGGCACCGGGCGTATGCTTATAAACATGGGATGGAGGATAAATGACCGCGGAGGGAGAGAGGAGAGAAATGGAGAGAGGGGGGAGATGGAGAAAGAGGGGAGATTGATGGAGAGAGAGGGAGAGGGGGAGAGATGGAGAGAGATGGAGAGAGATGGAGAGAGAGAGAGCGCGAGAGAGGGAGAGAGGGAGAGAGGAGATAGATAGAGAGAGGGAAGAGATGGAGAGAGGGGAGAGAGGAGAGAGAGGGAGAGGGAGAGAGAGAGAGGTGGAGAGAGGAGATAGATGGAGAGAGAGGGAGAGGGGAGGGGTGGAGAGAGGCGATAGATGGAGAGAGAGATGGAGAGAAGAGAGAAATGGGGAGAGGGGAGATGGAGAGAGGGGAGAGATGGGAGAGGAGATATGGGAGGGGAGAGGAAGAGAGAGGAGAGGGAAGAGATGGAGGGAGAGAGGGAGGAGATCGATGGAGAGAGGGGCGAGGGATAGAGAGATGGAGAGAGGAAGAGATGGAGGGAGAGAGAGGGAGAGTAGAGAGAGGGAGAGGGAGAGGGGAGAGATGGAGAGAGAGGGAGAGGGATAGAGAGAGAGAGAGGGATGAGAGATGGAGAGAGGAGGAGATGAGGAGAGGAGAGATGGAGAGAGGGAGAGATGGGAGATGGGAGAGAGAGATGGAGAGAGAGAGATGGGGATGAGAGAGAGATGGGAGAGGGAGAGAGAGGAGAGAGAGAGAGGAGAGGGATGGAGAGATGGAGAGGGAGAGATGGAGAGAGATGGAGAGAGGGAGAGGGAGAGAGAGATGGAGAGGAGAGGAGAGGAGAGAGGGAGAGAGAGATGGAGAGGAGAGAGAGATGGAGATGGAGATGGATGGAGAGATGGAGAGAGAGATGGAGAGAAGAGAGAAATGGGGAGAGGGGAGATGGAGAGAGGAGAGAGAGGAGAGAGGGAGAGAGATGGAGAGGAGAGAGGGGAGAGGAGAGAGATGGAGAGAGAGGGAGAGAGAGAGAGAGAGGAGAGGAGAGAGATGGAGAGAGAGGAGAGAGAGGGAGAGAGAGGGGAGAGAGGGAGAGGGAGAGAGGAGGAGGGAGAGAGGAGAGAGAGGAGAGAGAGAGAGAGAGAGAGAGAGGGAGAGGGAGAGGGAGAGAGGGAGAGAGAGAGAGAGAGAGAGGAGAGAGGAGAGGAGAGAGAGGGAGAGAGGAGAGGGAGAGAGGAGAGGGAGAGAGGGAGGAGAGAGGGATAGAGAGGAGAGAGAGGAGAGAGGAGAGGAGAGATGAGAGAGGAGGGAGGAGAGAGAGGAGAGAGGAGAGAAGGTTTTCAGAGTTATGTGTTCTGTATCATGCGGACCACGCCGGCGTCCACGTAATTACCTTTCA
>PIJE02001454.1:8436-10936 GCA_002895965.2 Coryphaenoides rupestris
CCGGACAGAATCTTGACTTTTCGTGAGTTGACTGACTCTCCCGACGAGAGACGATGAGAGGGTGAGGAAGAAAAAAAAGAACGTGGGCATATCCCTTGTGTGTGTGTGTGTGTGGTCTCTCTCTCTCTCTCTCTCAGGGTTTTTATCCCCTTTTTTCATTTCATTTCATTTCATTCCCGGCTGGCTTGTTTTTGTAAAATCCCCGTCGTCATCATCATCATCATCATCATCTCATCGGAGACGAGCAAATCTAATTCCTCATCGTCGTTCCTTATAGATCCCAGGCGCTAATGGATGCTGGAGTTGCTGGTGCGATTCCACACCACGACCTTGGCTGTGAACTTGAACCGGTGCGTCTATTGTTGATGTTGCGCGTCCGCGTTGACGCACAATATCGTCACATAGACACGGATGACGTATTTTTGAACAGTAGGGAGCCATCCGTTGTGCGTCATGGCAGGCGGAGACATTACACAACAACAACAACAACAACAACAACAACAACAACAACAACCAACAACAAACAACCAACAACAACAACAACCACCAACAACAACAACAACAACAACACACCCAACATCCACCACCAACACACCACCAACAAACCTGTCGTGACCACCGCATCGCGATAACGCCTAGCTCGCTGTCGCTCGCAACACTCGCTCCCCCGACATGAACGTTACCTGCTCCCCCTCGACTGTGAGCATATGAGTCGGTGTGGGTTGGTTGAATCGGAGGACAACTGCATCGCCATCAGCGCCCCACAGTTTTCGCCAGCCGTGTAACTATAGCTGCGTCAGACACCTACCACGGCATGGCAGTTCTGTCGTGAACATCGTGCCAGGCCAAGACCCCGGCACAGCAGAACCATGTATCCTCCTCCCCTCCTCCTCCTCCTCTCCTCCTCCTCCTCCTCTCCTCCCCACCCCCTCCTCCTCCTCCTCTCCTCCTCCCTCCCCCCCCCCCTCCTCCTCTCCCCTCCTCCCCCCACCCCCCCTCCTCTCTCCCTCCCCCTCCTCTCTCCTCCTCCCCCACCTCCTCCCCCTCCCGCGGGGATTTAGCTAACGAGGCTGATTTCCCCCCCCCACACAACACACACACAACACGCCACACACACACACACCACACACACACACGACTTCAATCAGTGCTGCCTGTCACTTCCACCGACATGCGTGCAGTACGTGCTACGCTAGGCTACGCTATGTGCGCTAACAAGCTAACACATAGACAGAGCTTTGGCGGCTTAACGGCTTGACGGCTTGATGGCCGCTTGATGGCTTGACTCTTCGGTTCCGGGGGGGAATGGAGACCGGAGTCATTTATCGCCGGTGTCCTTAGAGAGAGAGAGTGGAGTGCGTCGAGTGAATCGTTTTGTTCCCTCGTGTCAAGCGGTATGTTTTGTGTTGTATTGTGTTCGGTGCGATCTCTCTCCGCGCCTTTTGTTGAAGTTTATCGAATCCGTGGAACGGGTTTTGCTTTTATTTTGTCTAACGATGTTTTCCCGCCTTTCGTTTTTTTTGACAAGCGGAGAGAGTAGAGTGCAGTGTTTTCACAGACGATAAAAACAACAAAAGCGCTTTGCTCTCGTTAAATCAGTTTTATGTCGCTCTCTCTTTATGGCGACGACAAGAAAACATTTGTGGTGGTGGTGGTGGTGGTGGCGGTGGGGATGGGAACAAAAAAAAGAGGGTGATTGATTTCCATCGGCTCGGCTGCGGCTCCGGGGCTGAGAGCGAGAGCGGGTTAGGCGCCTGAGAGCCTGATCCATTCTGGGGGGGGTTCCTCCGGCCGCTAATTATTTGTGAAGGAAGGCGGTAAGTCGCGGGGTGAGCGGCGATTCCGGCGGCCGTTCCGGCGGGGCGTTCTCCGGCTGGGCGTGACGAGTCCCCCTTTTGTTAGGCACGCTATCTCAGGCCTGCCTGCCGGGAGGAGAACCCTCTGTCTCCCGTTAAAAACCTCTGGCCAACGGAAAAACAACGTGTGTGGGTGTGTGTGTGTGTGTGTGTGTGTGTGGTGTGTGTGGTGTGTCTGTGTGTCTGGTTTGGTTGGTGTACTGCGTGCGTGTGTGTGTGTGTGTGTGCCGACTACTGTACAGACAAGACTATTCATCTCCATAACCCGAAATCTCTTTAATTCGATTTAATCCAATGGATGAAATCCGACGGAACTCAATCAGGACAATGACGACGACGATGATGATTGTCTTTGAGGATTTTGTTTGCAAAAGGCGGAGATAAAAAGAGAAAAAAATAATAAATCAGGACTCAGAATGTATCCTGAGCGTCGTGCGTCACCAATGATCCTCGTCGTAATAACAATGACCTGAGAAATGTATCTTGAATCGTTCGTTAAAACCTCTTGGAGCTCATGTTCTGCAGGCGACTGACTCTTGAACTGGTCCAGCGAGATAGTGCTTGAGTGTTCCAACACTGGGAACATGACGCTGGACTCGTGCAGCTCGATGACCAGTATGTCGTATGTCTCATGTCTCTGGGTG
>PIJE02001454.1:15936-30936 GCA_002895965.2 Coryphaenoides rupestris
CTCTCTGTCTCTCTCTCTCTCTCTCTCTCTCTCTCTCTCTCTCTCTCTCTCTCTCTCTCTCTCTCTCTCTGTCTCTCTCTCTCATCCCACCCTCCTCCTACCCTCCTCCCACCCTCCTCATCCCACCCTCCTCCTCCCGCCCTCCTCCTCCCGCCCTCCTCATCCCGCCCTCCTCATCCCGCCCTCCTCCTCCCGCCCTCCTCATCCCACCCTCCTCCTCCCACCTCCCTCCCACCCTCCTCATCCCACCCTCCTCCTCCCACCCTCATCATCCCACCCTCATCATCCCACCCTCCTCCTCCCACCCTCCTCATCCCGCTCGGCTATTTTTACAAAAAGGAGCCCAGTCTGTCGGGCCTCCTGTCAAATCATACCTCTGACTGGCATCAAATATTCATCCTGCCCCGCGATTCAACGGAAATCACTCCCTCCTCTTCCTCCTCCTTCCCCACTCCCCCACCTCTCCTTTATCCCCTTTTCTTTAAGTCTGGTTTTTTTCCGACGGAAGGTTCCGGTGACGGCCGCCCGCCGTACGAGGTGTCCCGCACGGCAGCGTTCAATTACACCCCGAGCTGACGGGAAAATTCAAAAGAAGCGATAAAAAAATATCTCGTGGGTGGCGCCGGTGTGTCTTTAAAAAAAACATCTTTTTGCATACGTGGCTGTCGCCAGACGGCGGCGTCAAGTAAATACCCTCTCGATACACACACACACACACACACACACACACACACACACACACACACACACAGAGACACACACACACACACACATACAGAGACACACACACACACACGTTTCTACCTGTGTGTGCCATCTGGAGACGCCGCGCTTGTCTCTATGGTTCTTCTCTATTCAGTGTTTCTGCACCTGCTCCCGATGGACGCGTGCCTGTCAGCACCTCGCCGCATACGCGTGTGTGTGTGTGTGTGTGTGTGTGTGTGTGTATGTGTGTGTGCGTGTGTGTGTGTGCGTGTGTGGGATGAGTGTGTGCGTGCGTTAGCCTCGCCACCACGGCGTCTCTGTGCCTTAAGTCCACCAATAGCGTCACAGCGAGTGAATCTCGGTTTCCCGCTCACCGCAGAAAGTACAAACTAGCTCCACATATGAACTGTGCGTGTGTGTGTGTGTGTGTGTGTGTGTGTGTGTGTGTGTGCGTGCGTGCATAGCGGGTATATCGTTTTTGAATAAGCTACAGACGATGATGCAATTTCTATGTGATTCTGCAATTTCAGATGATGCAATTTCTATTAGATTTTTTTTGGGGGGGGGGGGGGGGGGTGCGGGGGCTTTTACTTTGAAATGTTTTGGGGGTTTTTTTGGGACGCCCTTACTTTGAAATACTGCCCTTGTTGAAATGACCATTAAAATGATGGAGGACTCAAGCTTGTTGTTGTGTCGAGAGTCGCTCCTCTGAACTTTCTTCACCCGCACCGCGTCGCTGCTTACCCCGCATGGATGATGTCACCGGCACAATGTTATACCTGCCTCTCTCTCTCTCTCTCTCTCTCTCTCTCTCTCTCTCTCTCTCTCTCTCTCTCTCTCTCTCTCTCTCTCTCTCTGTCTCTCTCTGTCTATCTCTGTCTCTCACTCCCTCGCTCTCTCTCCCTCCCCCCCGCTCTAGCGTTGTTGCTGCTGTCTCCCTCTTTCGTTCTCACTCTGTCTTTATAGTCATCGCTTGTCCCCGCCTCCTCTCTCTCGCTCTCTAGTTATATCCCTCGCCTGCCCCTGCCTCTCCATCTCTAGGCCCCTTCCACTCGACTTAAGATCCGCTTAAGTCTCAGTTGACACGTTTTAAAAAAGCAGCTAAAGACTCATCGTCTTCAGACTGGCCTTCGTCGAGCCTCTTGTGTCTTTATTTCTGTGTGCGTTTATATACTCACTTACTTACTTACTTACTTACTTAGTGACGACTCTCACTCTCTCCCCAGATAAGTTTTGGTACTGTCGACTGTCTCCGAACCATAAGGTCCTGCACTACGGGGACCTGGAGGAGAGTCCCCAGGCTGAGGTGCCCCACGACTCTCTGCAGGACAAGCGTAAGGACATTTAACTCCTTTCTTCTTCTTCTTCTTCTTCTCTCTCTTCTTCTTCTTCTTCTTCTCTCTCTATTATGTGTGTTTTATGGTGCATCATATATATTATATATACAGTATATATAACACTCTACCGTGGTGTATGTACATGTATGTGTTTCTCCGCGGGCCATGTTTATTTGTATCCTCCGCATATCTGTCACGCGATTAACCGACGTCGACTATTACAACAAATGTTTGTGCTCGTGCTCATTTACCCGGTGGGGTAGCAAGCCAGTCGCCGGGAGAATATTTTAAATGAATAATGCACAGTACACACACACACACACAAACGACACAAAAGCGTACGCGGCGGGTCGTGTGTGTGTGTGTGTGTGTGTGTGTGTGTGTGACATATCTAGGTTGGATGTTGTCGCGTTTTTTTAATCTGAAGTAGATCGAGGTTGTCTGGCTGCTTGTTGTTGTTGTTGTTGTTGTCGTCGTCGTCAACGCGGTGTTGTCCTCTCCCTGCAGTGCCGGTGGCTGATATGAAAGCGGTGGTGACGGGGAAAGACTGTCCTCATATGAAGGAGAAAGGGGCGCTGAAACAGAACAAGGTGGGCTAACCTAAATGTAGATTGAGATACATTTACAGTTAATTGTGTGTGTGTGTGTGTCTGTGTGTGTGTGTGTGTGTGTGTGTGGTGTGTGTGTGTGTGTGTTTCTATGTGCCTGTCTATCCGTGTCTGTCTGTCTATCTGTGTCGGTCGGTCGGTCTGTCTGCCTCTCTCTCTCTCTGTCTGTGTGTGAGGGGGTTATTCGGTCGTGCGAGGGTGGGTGGGGGGGGGTGGGGGTGGGGGTGATGGTGGTTGCATAACGTTCGGTCGTCTTGCGTAACGTGGCTTCAGAACGCATCACCACCGCTCAGGTCACGACCCCCTCGACCCCCTCACCACATCACGACATCATCTCCCCCCTCAGCAATTCTGTCTGTAATATCGTCTCGTGCCTCTAGGGGGGTGTTCTGAACCCGTGTGCAAGGGTTCAAATCCCCAAGCAAGACGTCGCCCGAACCCCTCTTGCCTGCCAGCTTCTGATGTAATGGTTCTAACAGAAAGATGGGCAGCCACTGGTAGTGTGTGTGTGCGTGTGTGTGTGTGCGTGTGTGTGTGCGTGTGTGTGTGGGTGTGTGTGTGCGTGTGTGTGTGTGTGTGTGTGTGTGTGTGTGTGTGTGTGTGTGTGTGTGTGTGTGTGTGTGTGTGTGTGTGTGTGTGTGTGTGTGTGTGTGTGTGTGTGTGTGTGTGTGTGTGTGTGTGTGTGTGTGTGGTTTGTTTGCCAGGCCTGTCAAACAACAGCTTGTTGTTTTTTTTATGGGTCACCTCTGCAAGACTCTGAGCACAGTCACATAATGTGCCAGAGAGAGAGAGAAAAAGAAAGAGAGAGAGAGAGACTGAAAGCAAGCTCTCTCTCTCTCTCGGTCGTCCCTACTCTCCCTAAGTCAATGGAAGGCACAATATGCTCACACACACACACACACACACACACACACACACACACACACACACACACACACACACACATGTAGACTAGGAGAGAGCGGACATTTGTTGTTCTGTGGATTACAACACAACACGAACACAACACACTTGCATCTGTTCCGCATACAACCTACTTTCTCCTTCCGGTTCCGCTGCCCCCCCCCCCCCCCGGTTCCTGTGTGTCTTTTGGTGACGCGTAGATCCGTCTGTTCCGTCTCGGGATCTCCAAGTGATATTTAGCTTAATCAATCTTGTTCTCTCTTTCTTTCTGTCTCTCTCTCTGTCTCTCTCCCTCTCTGTCTCTCTCTGTGTCTCTCTCTCGTTCTCTCCAGGAGGTGTTGGAGCTCGCGTTCTCTGTACTTTACGAGTCAGACGAGTATTTAAACTTCATCGCTCCGGACAAGCATGAGGTAGGAAACCACGGCGACCCGGCTGTGGAGCTTTGAGCTCGCAGACGAATTAAAAAAACCAACCCAAACTACCGAGAGTTTTGGAGTCTGACAGCATCGTTTTACAAATGGGCTGAGAACATTCGAAGCGTGCTGTCAAAATACAACAATTTAGCTGCGCGAGCAAAAATGAACGACAAACTGCTGAGGAGACCGAGCTGTAGGAGGGTTAGTTGAATCTCAGAGATACGGAAAAACGTGTTCTAATTTCAGTCGAGCTAAAAACAATTAATTTGTTCATTACTGCATTCAGTTAATTAACAATGTGTATCAAGATAGGCAGGTTAGTTCTGAATGACACGGGGAATAGAAGGCATGTGAATAACAAATAGACTATGCAAGTAAATATATCGTGCAAATATATAGAATTATGTAATTATGTTTTATCTCTCCCCCTCCCCACAGTACTGTGTGTGGACGGACGGTCTGAACGCCCTGCTGGGCAAGGAGATGACCAGCGACTACACCAAGGCCGACATGGACACCCTGCTCACCATGGAGATGAAGCTCCGCCTCCTCGACCTGGAGAACATCCAGATCCCCGAGGCCCCGCCCCCCATTCCCAAAGAACCTAGCAACTATGACTTTGTTTATGACTGTAACTAAGTACACGCCCCGCCCCCTGCCCCTGCCCCGCCCCTTCCTCCAAGCTCCTCCTCCTCCTCCTCTTCCTCCTCCTCCTCCTCTCTTTACTCCAACACCTGCTGTACGGACTAGAGCCACTAGTCCACTTTGTGTAAAACTACCACGAACGCAGAAGAACGGGAAAGGAAAAAACGTGAATAAAAACAAAAAATCATGTAGAAAACAAACTGTGATCAGAATCAACAACAACAACAACAACAACAACAACAACACAGAAGAAGTATTATTGGACTTTTTTTTCTTTCTGGCTAGAAATTTAGAATGAAACGTCGTAATTCTGCGCTCCAGGTTAGAGGTGGACTTGCGGATTTTGGCCGTGGATTCGGACGCCGCAAGGGTCAAAGGTTGGGACCCCCCCGAGGTGAATCGGTTTGGCCCCCCCCCCTGCTCCTCCACCACCACCACCAGCACCGTTGCTTACTTCTTCTGCGTCGACACACACACTTTTACGAGCGCAAAACTCTGAAACGCACTTCCTCTCTCCTCCTCCTCCTCCTCCTCCTCGTCCTCCTCCTCTTCCTCAAACGGAAAAATCCTGCTGGCGTTTTAGCTCGGAAGGCGGTCGCGGCATCGTGACACGGAAGCAGCCGATACTCGTTCGTTCGTTTCGATCGAGCTCGTCGTGCTGTTGTTATGCTTTCATCGAGTTAGTTTTCACGTTCGAATTCCTTTTTGCTTGTTTGCTTGTTTGTTTGTTTGTTTGTTTGTTTGTTTGTTTGTTTGTTTGTTTTCTCAGGCGGTTCTGAGTTCGAGGCGGTGGCTCAGTCTAGTAGTCTTAGTCAATCTTAAAGGGTTTTTGTAACGCAAACGTTTCTATTGTTTTCGGGTTTCGGATGGATTGAAACACTTTCTTCGCCATCTTCATCATCCGACCCGACCGACGCGTCGCCGCAGAACAGAACGGACCTCTGAGACTGACGACTGAAGAAGACGTTTGTTTGTTTGTTGTCGATCTGTTTTTTTTATTGTGGTTTATTTCCCGTTTGTGTGTGTTTGTGTGTGAGACGCTCTGGGCGTACCGCACGCATACTGAAGACTGTTACAACCATCCTGGAAACACGGCGCCACCACCACCACCACCACCACCCCTCTCTCCTCCGTGACAACTGGAAGACGCTCTCTGGAGTCTTGTTATCGTGTCGTTCGTGTGATTAGCACACTGCTATGTTTCCACGTTCCGCCATATTGTACTCGGTCACCACACACACACACACACACACACACACACACACACACGTGTACAAAGCGAAATCAATCCACCACAGACACACACACACACACACACCTATACTCTCTCTATCGCTTCCTATCGCCTCTTTCTCTCTCCGTCTCTCTCTCTCTCTCTCTCGTTGAAATGACTGCTGTATCCTTCATTGCCAAGCAATATCTCGACCTGTCTTTATTTACCTTTTTTATTTTTTTTGTATTTAAAACGGATCAAGGTTGTGTGTGTGTGTGTGTGTGTGTGTGTGTGTGTGTGTGTGTGTGTGTGTGTGTGTGTGTGTGTGTGTGTGTGTGTGTGTGTGTGTGTGTGTGTGTGTGTGTGTGTGTGTGTGTGTGTGTGTGTGTGTGTGTGTGTGTGTGTGTGTGTGTGTGTGTGTGTGTGTGTGTGTGTGTGTGTGGCTGAGACTGGGCATATCTTTTTTTGTATGCTGTATATGTTTCTCCTCCTTCCTATTTAATACTTCGGATGTCTTTATGGTTTTAACCAACCCCCCTACCCCACTCCTACCCCCCAAACTGCTGTTTACATTAAAAATTGAAGGACTGAATGAGTGTGTGGCTTTTCTCTAAATCTAATTAAAAAAAAAAGGTCAAAAGAAAATTACATTTCAATAAACTCCAGGCGGGGGGGGGGGGGGGAGACCATGAAAATCCCTAACCATTCGATTAACGTTATATGAGATTGTATACGCTTCCGACGTTACATTTATGGCCATGCAGCATCCAACGTTAAATCTATTTCCATATCTTCCCATTCAATATGCAAATTTTAAGAGTATCCTGATTATGACAAATGAAGAAGACACCCGAGGGTTCATGAGTTAAACTTTAGAACAGTTTATTAACAAAAAATAATGTCAATATTAAACACTGCAAACATGCTGTAATAGCCTTAGTAAAACACACCTTTCAAATTATTTAAATGTAAATAAAACTGAAAGCCGGGCGGCAAACATCTCGCGTGTTTTTCGAGGTAGGTAACCCTAACCCTTAGTCCTGTTAATGGTATTGTCATGTCCTGATGGTCCAGTGGAGAGAGTGCATTGTTATCATGTTTGAACACATGATGAAAATCTCTTGTCCTTTTCCGACTTAGCGCAGCATAAGTGTCATGTCAAATGCCACCTCCGACCGCTTCATAGTGTGGTGTCTCGGTGGCACAGCGGCAGAGTTCTTCCCTTCAGCTCTGCAGTCCTGGGTTCAAGTCCCGTGAACAGTGAAGTTAAATACCCAAGTAGGCATCTTGGTGGTGCCGGAGGTTAGCACTCACGTTCGAGTCAGCGCACATACGGCCACCAAGAGGTCAACGCCATCCCTAAGGGTCTCTTGCTGACAACCGAGAGCTTGCGATTCGACATTTTTTTAAAGCATTAAACGTGACTTGACTTTACTAACTTATATGCAACTTATCCACACTTCAGTTAGTAACATCTCTTATGCATTACACCTCAAGCGTTCGCCCTACCAATGTTAAAGCATCATATTTTCAGATCCAAATTATTATTTGTTGCAGAGAGACAGTGTATGAGCACGGAACGCATCAAACGAAACAACTGTAATAATAAATATAGCTGCAGGCAGCAATGCGGGGTCCTACTAACATGGCCAAGCTTGGTAAGTACCAGGCGAAGGACAAAGTAGTCCAAGCAGTATAGGTTGCAGGATATAGGAGTTGGCCATGCTGCCCAAGGTGTGGTATGAGAATATGATAATGTCTATTAATTGACATTGTTTTAAAGTGCTCCTATTGATAAATGTGATCTAACAGAGGTAAATGGCAAATATTAACCATATATGCTGTTTATATTGCTTGTAATTGAGATAAAGTAAACATCTGTTAAGTATTTTTACATAAGTTGTTATGGCTTTATTGATTTAAAATCTCAATCATGCGGTGGGTCCACCAGACCCGCGAACATTGGATGAGAATCAAAAACATGACCTGAACACAAGGGTTAATGTGCAATGTCTAGGTCAATAGATAAGAAGTCCTCATCTGTAATGCTGTCTTTGCCGTGGATTTGAGTTGGGCTGACTGAAGCTGTTGGCAGAGGTCTAATGGTTGGTCCAGCAGATGAGGTCACGGCTGATTGTTGTTTGAATCGGTTTACTGTAGCGCCACCTATGGACGAATCATAGTCATTCTTTCTGGCATAGTTACTCATGGTCTGTAGTTTGGACATGGTCATTTATAGCATTTTTGGTCAAGGACTTTTTGAGCTATTTGACCAAACAAAGGAAAAGAATAGTACGAGAAAATAATAATAATAAGCCCCATGTGTAGTCACTGGGGCGCTACCGTTTCAGGTGCTTCAATAGGTCGCTCGTGTTTCCCGTCTTGGTCGACACCGAACACACACACACACACACACACACACACACACACACACCTCCCTCGTCTCCAAAGCGGGGACACGCTGATCAAATCACATTAGGGCCGATGCCGCTGCTGCTGCTGATGATTACATCAGAAGGCCTTCGTTTCACAGCTGGCTCTCAGAAAGAAGAGTTGCCGTGGTGACACCCAAAAATAGCCACCGCGTCCCGATCCGACCGGACCTTGCAACATTCAGCTCAATCCCTCCCTCATCTCTCTCTCCCCCTCATCGCTCATCTCCCTCATGAATTGAAATGCTTACACAAGGCTTCGATGGAGTTAAACACGAGGAGGACTTGAACCTTGAGTGTCCAGAGCTTAAACCTACAGCTCTGTCTGCTGCTCCACAGGGACCACGGTTTCTTTCATTTTACACGGAGCGGGTACTAGATCTGTAGTGGAAAAGGAGCTGGTACCAGTCCAAGTCGAGCCGTGTGCAACCAGTGCAGAGGAAAACGTCCGACACAGCCGCCGACATGCGAATACGGGCGTTTTTTCCCCCCCCGCCACTTCAGTACTGATTGCGTGAAGCACACCCAAAACGAGGACACCTCGCTTGAAGGACGTTTAATAGCAAAGCGCGCTTAAACAACAGGACACGTCGTCACCGTGCGAAGGACATTTGACACAACACAACAGCGTCGTCATCGTCAGACTGCCTCTGTTCTGCTCCCCCCACCCCCGTTTGGATATAAAATAAAAAATAAAACACGACAGATGAGTCCTTTTTTGTTCGAAGAGTCTCTCCGGGGGAAAGACAACCCCGTGAACGTGACGATCCAACTCCCAAAGCAGCAACCGACTCCGTCTATTTTTGTCGCGCGCCGTTGCTGCGAAACTGCCACCGTGGATTTTTTTCCCCGGAAGCCTCGTGGGCGTGAGACTACCGTCGGTTCAATGGGAGAGAGAGAGAGAGAGATTAAATGAATTTGGGCGAGAGGCGAGGGACAAAAGGGGAGAACCAATATGTCTTCCTCGATACATTCAGATGTGGAAGAAATCGGCGGGGGGGGAAGGGGGGGGGGGGGGGGAAAGGACTTTTAGGTCCGTTTTATTGAACCCATCAAGTACGCTCCGAAAAGGGGATTTAGCGAGCGAGATAGATAGCCAGCGAGCTGAATCCAGGCCCAGGCTGCGTCTATATTTACCAACGTCGCTTCAGCGAAGAAGCCGTGACAGCAAAAGTGCATTAAGTTAAAAAATAGTGTCAAGAAAGACATCTCACAGAAACCCAGGGAGAGAAAACTGCTTCTGCTGCCGCCATCACCATCAACTTTCCACCGCTCAACTGTCCTTGTCGTTTTCCCTCCAAAACTTTTGATTAATTTCAAATCTTCTGAAGTGTTCTGAAGGCATCAGGCGCAACAAATATATATAAGAAAATAAAGCTGAAAGAATCCAATTCTACGTGAGCTTTGGAGGACCCCAGGGGTATACCGACTGTCAAATACGATCTGAACCTTGAGCCAACGTATAACCTTGGACGGCGCCTTCACATCTAAAAGAAGTTAGTCTCTCCTGTATTCTGCCGACTTTGAAAATGTTCTAGCGACATTTGAATGTCTTCTTTTTGATACAGCTTTGCCTTTAGACATTCGTACGGCTGAATGCGCACGAATGAATTTCACGTAGGGGGTAAAAAAAAAAAAAAAAAGACCTTTGGGAAACGGTGTGCCTGAGCTGTAATGAAGGGCAGGGTAGTGTGAGTGCTTACGGGGTGCTCGACTACCTCGCTGGAAGGTTCTTGGTTTGAATCCCAACTCGGTGATTACAATGTTAGCGAAGAGCAACGCTTCCACTCGGTCAAAACAATTGCAATAAATCCATAGACTACACATTTCATTGTTACTACGACGACTATGTACGACAGAGCTCACGAGACGAGAGGTGAATAATCAAGTCGTTTAATTAAAGTTGTTCCGTCAACCCCGTCATTTACTATTAATTACACAAGCCATCCTCTGATATGATACAGTATTTACATGTGTCACAGCGATGACGACGACACTGCCGCCGTCTCGGAATGTAATCATTCCAATTACTCAAGTTAATTATTTGTTACGGTGGCGCTCCCACCACGCGCAGTCACATTTGCATTTCCTTCAAAATCACCCTCCGATGAATGACACACGACACACACACACACACACTAGTGCAGTCAGTGAGGAGCGCGCGATCCCGCTAAAGTCGTCCCGTGTGTCACGTGATCCACGGAGGCCCGGGCGATCACGCCAGCGTCACCCGCTGTCCGGGCTTGAACAGCGGCGAACTCTGGGCTCCTTTTCCTCGCGGGTTGCCGAAGGACTCGTAGCTGAGAAGACAAAAATGCAACACACCGGTCAGTGGGTGGGTGGTCAGTGGGTGGTCTTTTCTCTTTTCTCCTTTCGGCAGCACAATGAATGAATGAGTATTTTCACAAGCGTCGTTTACTCCGTAAAACCCAGGGTTTGTTTTGTTTTTTAATTCACCGCTTTGGATAAACGCATAAAAAAATTCCCGTGGAATATTTGCTGCCCCACTGAACCGGAACGCAGAATATTTGAACTGCTAAATGGCGTTCAATTGCTTCTTCGCAGATACATCTGTTATTCAAGAGAGGTACAAAATTCCTCCAATTAGTTCCTCGGAGGGAATCTCCATCCATCTACCTGCGGCTGTGTTGCAGCTACAGAGAGCGAGAGCGAGCGAGAGAGAGAGAGAGAGAGAGAGAGAGAGAGAGAGAGCGCACTCACAGGCTGCTGAACCTCTGCCAGTCCTGGGTGCCCAGGGAGGGTCTGGTCTGGGCCAGGGCTGAGGTCAGGTGGGCCTGGCACACCAGCAGGCAGGACCCGCCGGACACCGAGGGGCGCCGCACGTGGGCTCTCCCGTAGCCCCTCGCCATCACGCCGACGTCCACCAGGAGGCGCTCCAGCTGCTCGGGGTCCAGCTCTTGGTAGCCGCCCTCGATGGTGGGCATGCAGACCGGGGGGAGGCAGCCGCCGCTACCGCCGGCGTTCGACTCGCGCGCCAGCACCCCGACGCTGGACTCCTCCTCCTCCTCCACCTCCTCCTCCTGGGTCGTCGTGGAGCCGGGTCCCGAGACACACAGAGAGTCCTGTTGGTCCAGAGGAGAGGAGGGGACAGCGAGAGGCGGGGGGAGGAGCTTGTTAAAACTCCTAGTTTCCGATTGGCTCAGAAAGATGCCTTGTGTTGTTGACGTCACCTGGCAACCAATCTGAGCCAATCGGAAGCAACAATTGCATAAGTAACCCACGTAGGCCCCTGTGGTTTTATAGACAACATTAAATGACTAAATTATTGAATTGTATAAATTATTGATGTGCGGAAAACCTTCCATTCCACCACTGCGGCTGTCATTTCGGTTATCGTTGTGTCACTCCAAAAAGCTTCAGGTGACTCACTCCTCTTACCGAGGGCGGGTGTCCCAGCTCGGACTCGTAGGAGCTGCCGAAGTACAACCTCCAGGCGTTGCTGGACCCGGAGCTGGGCTGGGCGTCCGCCGTCGCCAGTGGCTGCAGATCCCAAGGCTCCAGGAACACCATGGACTGGTCCAGGGACAGGGACAGCAGCGGCGGCGGCGGTGGCGGGCGGCGGCGGCGGCTCCCCGGCCTCCCCGGCAGAGTCGTCCGACGCGCTGCTGTTGTTCAGGAAGATCATGGAGGACGACAGGCTGCCGTCGCTGTCCGAGCCGCAGGCCGGGGGCTCCTTTGCGGGGGGGGGGCGAGCGAGCGAGATAGAAGTTCAAACGTCACGCCGTCGACATATAGAGCAACACGACGTTGGTTAGAGATGTTCGACTCCCCCCCCCCCAAGTCCAGCCAAAAGTTTCTGGCTTTTGGCTGGACTTGGCCAAGTACATGTCCTTGAGCAGAACGCACTAACCCCTTACAACCTCCGTCCTAATGATCAGTATCTAAACTCATGAGACGTTGCTTTGGATGAAAGCGTCAGAGTAGTTTACGTGTTACAGCTCAGGTTATCCGCTTCGGTGGTCAAGGCTTCATGAGATGTTGATGTGTGAAAAATTAATCCATCATTCGTTTTCGACCGAAAGTTCCATCCACCGCTAAGACTAACTAAGACTAAGGTTTTGGCCGAACACTGTCGACGGTGTTTCGCGAGGGATTCGCCTCCAGGAGAAGAAAACTTTGGGAGATTACGTACCGCGGCGGAGTGTAGAAACACAACACTGACCGTTGGAGGCAGCTGTCATTAACCGGGGCTGTCAATCAAGGCTCCTTAACCAAAGTCAATACATTTCCATACACACCGCGTCGTCAGTATTGATTCGCCGTCCAACTCGCACCGCAAGCGATTTACTCCCCCCCCAAGTTCAAGCTGTTATTTACTTGCTATTTTTAGCGCCGGGCTCAGAGTGGACGTGACAGACGGCAGATTGACCCAACGCCTGTCGCGGTGGCAACGTGCCACGCGCCAGATTGGCAGCGCCGCGGCAATCGTATGAGCGATGACGCCGTTATCTTCATCATCATCATCATCATCATCGTCAAAGTCCACCGCTGAAACGCTCGAGGGCCACGCCGGCATCAAATACCATCAGACTCAAGCTAAGCCAATTTACAACTTAGCCTCGGATACTTTCACTCGTACAGAACAGTCTTGTCTCTATTTTGTACATTCCACCAGCGTTTCTATCTTCTGCTTCACACCTTTTACAACTTCACCTTTTACAACAACCCATTCAACAATTAAACCAAGTAATTTATTAACGCTTATCCAATCGTAGCCCCTCGTTAACTCTTAATTACACAGCCCACTGACGGGCGTGTGATCGTGGACTGGCTGAGCGGCACCGACCTGCAGTGCGTGGGACGACGGCGGCGGCGGCGGCGGGGGGGTGTCGGCGTGCACGGCCTCCAGCTGGGCGTTGTACAGCAGGGCCTTCAGGTCGGCGCCGGTGAACAGCTCCGTGACCCCGGCCAGCGCCTGGAGGTCCACGTCCGGGGCCATGCTCAGGCCGCCGCTCAGGGCCTGCAGGATCTCCAGACGGTCCTCCTGCAGTCGAGGCAAAGAAAGGTTGTTGCTGGTTTTCTTTTAAGGTTTTTGGTCGTTTTTTTTTGCGAATAACTGTGTGTGTGTGTGCGTGTGTGTGTGTGCGTGTGTGTGTGTGTGCGTGCGTGTGTGTGTCGCACCACGCACCGCGTCGGGGGGAGGGCAGTACAGGGACTTGTCCAGGCGGCCGGGTCGGAGCAGGGCCGGGTCGATCATGTCCGGACGACTGGTGGCCGCCAGCACATACACACCTGACACATACACACACACACACACACACAAACACACACACACACACACACACAGAGGGACACACACACAGAGGGACACACACACACACGCAGGGAAAGTTTTCAAGATGTGTCCTTCCGAGGGCGTTGCGGTCTGAGGTCCAGACATTAAACTCCCGTCGGCAGGTCTTTGGACATCAGGCCAGGTTGGTGTGTGAGCTAATTGGGCTAAAGTGGGCTAAAGTCGTCCTCCTCTTGTCACTTCCCTGCGACCTATTTTACACAACCTTGCTCCTTCCCTTCATAAGGACCGTTTCTGTTCCTCTGCCAAAGCAAATAGAACACCTCCTTGAAAGCACTTCATAGATTATAATAACAACCACACTGTGTTGAACACCCTCCTGTAGCTGGTGTGGTGTTTTACTGGTGGTGGTGGTGGTGGTGATGGTAGTGGGTGTTTAGAGGTGAGAGGACAGCGCCGCCCTACCCTGCAGGCCCTCCACCCCGTCCAGCTGGGTGAGGAGCTGGTTCACCACGCGGTCCGTGACGCCCGTGCTGTCGTGACCTCGCCGCGGGGCCAGGGAGTCGAACTCGTCGAAGAAGAGGATGCAGGGCTTGGCGGCCTGGGCCCTGGAGGACGGACGGACGACAGAGAGACAGAGAGACAGAGAGACAGGCAGAGAGAGGCAGAGAGAGAGAGAGAGAGAGAGAGAGAGATAGAGAGACACAGAGACAGAGAGAGAGACAGAGACAGAGAGAGCAGAGAGAGAGACAGAGAGAGAGAGACACACAGACAGAGAAAGAGAGACAGAGACAGACAGAGAGAGACAGAGAGAGAGAGCACGGAGTGTGTGTGTGTAAATGTCTGTACATGTGTGTGTGTTTGATTTTACCAATGTGGTCCATATTGGTGTCTCATTGTGATTCTGTTCGCCATTTGCATATTTGTCTTTTGTCTTCCGTGTGTTGCTTGAAAAAACATAGTGTCTCTCAAAACACCTAAAACATTTAAAGCTCGACTGAAAAGCCAGCGTTTCTAATTTGGCCAATAAGGACCTATGATTGTTTTATTGTTATTGTTTTGTTTGTTGTTGTTGTCTTGTTGGTTTTACCACTAGTTTATTATCCATTATTATTATTATTATTATTATTATTATTATTCATTATTATTATTATTATTATTGTCGTCAATGTTATGAGGAGGGCAATATGAGAGAGACTTGGCAGTTGAAGAGTGAATGTGTGTGTGTGTGTGTGTGTGGTGTGTGTGTGTGTGTGTGTGGGGGGGGGGGGGTGGAGGGGGGGGGGGGGGGGGGGGGGGGGAGTAGTGGACTCACCGCTGGAAGACATCGCGGACCCCCTGCTCACTCGCTCCGATGTATTTGCTGAGGAGCTCTGGTCCCTGGTGGGGGGGGGGGGGGGAAGAGAGAGAGAGAGAGAGAGAGAGAGAGGTGAAGAACACACACGTTAGCATCGTCCGCGGGGTCCTGGTGTCGCCGTTCGGGTAAC
>PIJE02001454.1:35936-50936 GCA_002895965.2 Coryphaenoides rupestris
GCTCTCTGTCTACCTAGAACGGGATTAGGGACGGGGAACCGATTCGATGTGAGGGTGCCGGCTGTCCCCTCCCCCGGCTCCGCCTTAACGACCCCTCCTCCACACCTCCGGACCTGCTACCCCCCCCCCCCACCAACCCCTCCCCATTCACCCCACTTCCCCACCAAACCCCCTCCCCCACCAGCCCCCCTCCCCCCCTGCCTCTACTTCCCCCCCCCCTCTCCACTCCCCTCACCCCCTCCCCCCCCACCAACCCCCCTCCCCAATCACCCCACCTCTCCACCAACCTCCTCCCCCAACCACCACCCCCTCCCCCTCTGCCTCTAACCCCCCCCCCCCCCCCCTCTCCACTCCCCTCACCCCCTCCCTACCCCTCTCTCCCCCTCTCGCACCCTCTTTCCTTCACGGCAGAGCAGGTGAGGAAGGCGCTGACCAGACTCCCGCCCAGGCAAGGCCGCTGGTTCCTGACGGCGTCAGTCCGAGGGTCCTCAAGACATGTGCCGTCCAACTGAGGGGTGTCCTGCAGCACATCTTCAACCTGAGCCTGAGACTGGAGAGGGTGCCGGTGCTGTGGAAGACATCCTGCCTGGTCCGGTCCCGAAGAAGGTGTGCCCCAGCACCCCCAACGACTACAGACCGGTGGCGCTGACATCCCAATCTGATGAAGTCCCTGGAGAGGCTGGTCCTGTCAAGTCTTCGGCCCATGGTGACCGCATCACTGGACCCTCTACAGTTCGCCTACCAGCCGAAGATGGGTGTTGATGACGCCATCATCCTCCTGCTCGACACGGCCTACACCCATCTGGACAGACCCGATAGCACTGTGAGAATATGCTTCTTTGACTTCTCCAGTGCATACGACACCATCCGGCCTGACCTGCTGGGAAGTAAGCTGACGAAGATGGGGGTGGACCTCTCCCTGGTCTCCTGGATTACGGACTACCTGACAGCCCGACCACAGTTTGTCCGACTAAAGGACTGTGTGTCGGACAAGGTGGTCAGCAGCACAGGGGCCCCCCAGGGAACTGTGCTTTCACCCTTCCTGTTCACAGCATACACCTCTGACTTCCGATGCCACTCGGAGACCTGTCACCTGCAGAAGTATTCGGACGATTCTGCATGTGTTGGCCAGATCACTGGGGGTAGGGATGAGGAGTATAGGGGCTGGGTGAGCAAATTTGTTGAGTGGTGTGGGCTGAACGAAATGCAGCTCAACATCACCAAGACAAAGGAGATTGTGATAGACTTCAGCAGGAAGAAGACTATCCCCCCCACACCCATTTCCATAAAGGGCGTGCCCGTGGACATTGTTAAGGACTACAAATACCTGGGTGTTCACCTGGACAATGGACTAAACTGGGCCAAGAACACTGAGGCTGTGTACAAGAAGGGCCAGAGTAGACTCTACTTCCTGAGGAGGCTCAGGTCCTTCAACGTATGCAACACCATGCTAAAGATGTTCTACCAGTCAGTCGTAGCCAGTGTGATATTCTATGGGGTTGCATGCTGGGGCAGCAGGTTGAGGTCAGCTGACGCCAACAGGATCAGTAGGATAGTCAGGAAGGCGGGCTCGGTCCTGGGGGTCCAACTGGACTCCCTGGCGGTGGTGGCGGAGAGGAGAATGTTGCGCAAGATGCATAGCATCATGGGCAACAACCTCCACCCGCTCCACCAAATGCTGACCTCATATAAAAGCACATTCAGTAATAGACTCATCCAACCCAAATGTACAACAGAACGCCACAAGAACTCCTTTATCCCGGTTGCCATCAGGCTGTACAATGCATCCACCTCAGGCGTGAGAGGAACAAGGGAGACACAGCGACCTGAGGTCAACACACGATACCATGCTAATGGTACACAATGCTAAGGTCAATTACAGCCACATCACTCCAGCAATCCTGCACTTTATCACTCTATCACTTATCACTTTTCACTTATCACTTATCACTTTACCACTGGTCACCTTATAATGTATCCACCAACACCTGCTGACAACGTAGTCCACAGTGTAGACCTTCTCTACCTCACTGTAGTTATTGGTAATATTTACCATGCAGACAGCCTACATTACTGTAGTTATTGGTAATATTTACCATGCAGACAGCCTACAATACTGTAGTTATTGGTAATATTTACCATGCAGACAGCCTACAATACTGCCAAACGCTTGTTGATACATGTTTGTTGTTTTTGTTTTCAATGCAGTCCCTCCTTAGACTGTATATTGTGTGGTGTATATTTCTCCCCTGTGTTCTTCTGACTTGTATGCTGCACGATAAGTTCCCTCGGGATAATTAAAGTCTTCTTGAATCTTGAATCTTGAATCTTGAATTATGTATTGTTTCTAACGGAGGAGGAGGAAAATGCGTCGACTGGTCTAAGGCATTTCTTGGAGGCCTCATAGTGAATGAATGGAGAAATGTGTAGTCAGTGTGTGTTGTGTGTGTGTGTGCGGTGTTGCATTGGTGTGTGTGTAGCGGACAATGTGTGAGGAGGTAACAGTGTGTGCCCCTAAGCTGGCTACCTGGATACCCGCCTTCTGGAGGACGCTGGGTGCCAGCAGGAAGAGCTGGTCGGGGGGCTCGCTCTGCGCTTCCGGCTGGAGCACGGTCAACGCTAGCTCCAGTTTAGCTAAAACGAAAAAAAACGAAAACAAAAAATTAAAACGCCATGTTTATGTCTTAGGAGGCATGAGGAGGTCAAACCTGTATTCTAACCATCAGGTGAATCGCGGCAGTTGCTCAGGAGGTATAAGAGTGGTTGTCTGGCAACAGGAAGGTCGCTGGTTCGATCCCCGGGCTCGCCTAGCTAAGTGTCGAGGTGTCCCTGAGCAAGACGCCACCTAACCCTACCTGCTCCTGACGTGTTGGTTGTTACCTTGCATGGTTGACTGTTAAAAAAAAATGCAATCCATTTATCATTTACCATTTATAAACCTTGACACGTTACAGCTGCAGCAGGCGTGCGTTTTTATTATTTCGTGATTCCATAACGAGGGACGAGACAGTCCAATGGTTGGGGGCAGGCACCCTCGACCTGCTCCTCGATGTTCCTAAACATCAACAACATGCGATGTAAGTCGCTTTGGATAGCAAGCACAGTATCTCCATGAATGCCGAAATCATGATTGATTTGGCCAAGGGAATGATACCAATACTAATACTGTTACCATTGGGTCCGTGGAACAGGATGACGCTTTGGCGGGCGGTAAGGCAGGCCAGCGGCTCGTGGCTCTGGGAGTGCAGCCAGTCCAGGAAGGCCGTCCTGGATGGCGTCATCACTCTCCTCGGGCTGAGCGGAGCAGCGTGGTGAAGGGAAGATGATAAACACATCCCTCATATTAAGGTTAGGGTCTCATCAGGGTTTGGTGTTAGGGTTCACATTTGGTTTTAGGGTTAGAGTTTCATATTAGGGTTTGGTTTTGGGGTTAGGGTTTCATATTAGGGTTTGGTTTTGGGGTTAGTGTTTCGTATTAGCGTTTCATTATGGGGTTAGGGTTCCGTCTCCATGTCGCTCACCAGCGGTTCTAAAGGCCGCAGACGGACTCCGGAGGCCACCCGCACGGTCGACTCCACCGGCTGAATTCGCACCATCGAGTGGGGGGCGATTTTCAAGCTTGTCGCCAAGTGCTGCGTAATCTGGAGAGAGAGCCGATAAATTACACACACGACATGTTTTATGTGCTCTGAAGTTTCGGGGGCCGAGACGGAGAGAAATGCATACGAAGCAGGAAGAGTGCGACATATTTCCTTTCTACTTTTAAGTCTTTTCCCCGTGATCAGCAGCTCACCTACGACAGCCATAAAGTATATTGTAGTGTATTGTATTATTTATGTGCTAGGGCTGGCGACAAGCGCTGAGCTAGAGGAAAAGCAGTGAGCGCCAGAAGGAGCCAGATTGGGCTTAAACGAAGACTGGGGGGGGGGGAGGGCGGGGGGGGGACAGAACACTCACCCCAGACTCTCCCAGCATGCACCTCTCCGCAGTTCTGACTGTCCTGCAGCTCCTCCCACATGGTGGCACACCACGCGCACCACCGCACCTCCTTCTCCTTCCCTTCCTCCCTCCTCCTCCCTCCTCCTCTTGCTCCTTCAGCACTCCTGTCCAACCTTCGGTGCACCTGTGCTCTCTTCTTCTTCTTCTTCTTGACCTCCGCGCTCTTGGCTCCATCCCTGGCCTCCTGGGGCGAGGGGACCTTGGACAGCAGGCCGTACGTGACGGCCGACCGGGTCAGGCCGCTGCTGCAGTCGATGGTCTCGCTCCAGGGAAACAGATGGACCACGGCGGCCGCGCCGGGGTTGATGGTGCAGAGGGCGTTGGGGGGCTGGTGGCACACCCTGTGGACCGCGGCGGGGAGCAGCGCTGGGACGTCCGGAACGGCGGGCACGTCTCCGCGGCGGGGTCCCGAGCGCCGGTGAACAGGTAGCGCACGAGGCCCTTCAGGTCGGCGATGACACCGCCGCCACCGCCGCCGTTGCCGCCCCATGGCTGGGCCTGTGCCGATCCGGGGGGTGGCCGGTCATGGCTCCTTTCCCCGGGGGGCGCGGTGGCGAGGGGGGGCGAGGGAGGAGAGCGGGGTCGGAGGTGGAGTGGCTGTACGGGGGCGGGCTCTTCTTCTGGCTGGTTCCCGGCGGAGAGCGGAGGAGGCTGTCTGTCCCGAGTCGGGTCTTCGGGGAGACCACCAGCTCGGTGAACTGCTCCAGGCGGCCGTGGGGCACAGCTGGTTCGAGGGTCGCTGTGGAGAGGAAAGAGAGAGGGGGCTACTATTAGATTTGCTCTGCGTCAAAATCTGGAATAAAGTTGTAAGAATGCCAACTTCAGTGTGATTAGTATGAGGGTATTTTAGTATTATAAGATCGCTTGCTCTGTATCTGTATATCGGAATCTGGATTTAAGGCACAAACGATGTTTCAAAGTTAACAAACATCTCATGTCTATACACTCGTTACACGACGGTACTCATCACGACGTTAAGAGTGCCAGACGGTCATTACGTTAGCGATCAGTCAAAACTCGAGCACGGGAGCAGAAAATTAAAGAGAGAAAGTGCCGGGGGGTGACACTGACCGATTCTGACGTAGACGGCGGTGCGGTGGTCCACCCACACGGGGAACACGGCGCCCTTGAACACAACTCTAATCTGGTCCAGCAGCTGTTGCTCCAGGGATGCACTGTGGAGCTCCTACCAAGGGTCAGCCGGAGACGAAGCAACATTCATCAAAACACACATAGGAGGAGCCCAATAGGGCCACCCATGCCCCTCCGAGAGCTGTCCTGTTCTTCCAAGGAGACTGCCCTGTTTTGTTTGGCCTGGTTACTCACAATGTGTTATTCACTTTGGTTTACTCGTCTAAAAATTCAATTCAGTGAAAATAGGTGGATATGTATTATTCTTTAAAGAAAGATCGAATGACATGAATGTATTAGGTCTTTATAATTGATCAAACTTGAGGAAAGTCAAGTTTTGGTATGTTTTAAATCGATCAACTGGGGACATGACCTGAGGACAGTTTGTTGGACGGGCCTCCCAAGTCAAACACGTCGACAGACTCACCAAGATCTCCAGTCGTCGGAGGACAGAGGCTCCACAAACACCTGATGAACAGACGACACCTGCAGGCATGGCCTCAGGAAGCCCTTGAGGAAAAACAACACGCAGTCATGACATGTACTGCACGTGCGCAAACAAACCCGCGTTGTCTCGTCACTGCACACGCGGTTACGTAAAAACTCCCGAACCTGCTCGCCATCTCTCAGGCCCAGCTTCTCTCCCAGCTGGCGACACAGCTCCACCCGAAGGTCCTCGGGCTTTGAGGAGCTCCTACTACTCCTGGTCCAGCTGAGGAACACCGGGGAGCCATCGTGGGCCCAAGACAACTCCAAAGCCTGGTTCTGCAGCACACGATAACATAAACCATGCATTGGGCGTAAATAGTGGCAGGTAAATATGTCCCCCAAATATGTGCACATATCATGCACACACCCACAGGCATAAACAAACACACACATACACACACACACACAGAGATAAACTGCAATTATTGGAAGTCATACTCTTGTATCAGTAACTGTTTAGGGATTACAATGAAACTTTACAGTTTTAAGTAATCAATCTAAAGTAAAGCAGGTTTGATGGTTGATAGGATGGTGTGCCATTTATTAGCCCTATGTGATACGTTGTCGCCACCTACTGACGTGACAAGGAAACTACAACAACATTGCACAAACAGTGTACAGTTTTTATATATATATCTTTAGCTATATATATAGGCCAATAATTTTTAGAAGCACAGTAAAGTTGAAGACGTTCTTTGACGCATCAATGCATATTATTGTCATGAAATAAACATTGTACATAACATAGTAATTGTCAGTATAATGAGCCTTATCCTGTATCCTGTATCCTGTATCCTTATCCTTATGGAGGTTTGATTAGACTTAGACTGATTAGTCTCAATAATTACAATCGGATCCATGTGTGGTTGGACAGATGAAATGATGAATACAGCTGTAATATAATCAATAAGTCAATAATAAATAAGGTAAGCAGTAGTGAGTAAAAGCAAGTAAATAGACACCCCAGTTGCTACCCCAACACAGGAAATAGTGTCAAAGTATGTCAATAGTAGGTTAATATAATATAATATAATATAATATAATAAAAAGGCCAACATAGCAGTAGCTTCAGTAAGTTGGACTCACATGCTAACTCACAGGCTAACTCACAGGCTAACACACAGGCTAACACACATGCTAACTCACATGCTAACTCACATGCTAACACACATGCTAAACTAGCTTACCTCGTGCAGTGAGAGGTGTGATATGACGCTGGCGGGAAGGTGAATGAAGCAGTTCTTCGCGTTGTTGAACACCACTGTGACCGGCTGGATGCCATGATTATTGCCCAACATATCTTTTTTAAATGACTCATAACCGTATTACTTCAACGCCAGCTTGTTCATACTCTACTGATCACCGATCGGATCGACGATGCGCTCTGTGTGCCGAGGTAAGCCTGGCCGAAGATGTTTTCTGAGGTTTCCAAAGTAAAAGGCCTCTGAAGCGTCTCGAAACCCGCCGAGCTCGATATTGTGCATAATTGCGTTTTATTTTATTTAGTATTTTTGTATTTTTTCGTAACCCAGTTTTTTTAAGTTGACTTACTTACCTGTATGTATTTAGATCTTTCTAAGTATATTTTAGATGCTCATATTTATACATTTGATTGCAACATTGCAGCTTTGTTTACACATTTCTCTGTTATATAATATCAATCAGCAATTGTACATGTGTACATCGACAATTGTAAATTACGTTTTGTTTTTGTATTTTATTTACCACTCGCTTTGGCAATGTAAATGTACGTAAAGCTCTTAGAATTACATTGAAGTCTCTTACTTTGAAAGCAGACATTTGCGCTTTGTTTTTTTTGGTCCACCCAACATGGCGGCGCCTGGCAGCCGGCCGGACTGCTGGAGGACTCCTGAGGTCTACCAGCACCACGAACAGAGCAAAGTGTGCATTTCTCGACCCAAATATCGAGATGGCAGGAAAGCCAAAGCGGTGAAGGTGAGTAAACCTGACGCTTTAATCTTATAATCTGAACGTATGACAAAGAATGGACCAGGAAACAAACATAAATACAGTAGCCTATGGCCCACCTTTACATATTAACGTGTAGATCATTTACACACATGGATCATTTAAAGAATGCCATTATTTTTAGGGTTTTTATCGTCCATTTAAACAGCCTTGGTTTGCATGTGTTTGCGTGTGTTTATATATCAATGGGCCAGTAGGGGGCGCGATGCCACATATCTGTCTGGATGCCACATATCTGTCTGTCTGTCTGCCACATATCTGTCTGTCTGGATGCCACATATCTGTCGGTCTGGATGCCACATATCTGTCGGTCTGGATGCCACATATGTCTGTCTGGATGCCACATATCTCTCTGGATGCCACATATCTGTCTGGATGCCACATATCTCTCTGGATGCCACATATCTGTCTGGATGCCACATATCTGTCTGGATGCCACATATCTCTCTGGATGCCACATATCTCTCTGGATGCCACATATCTGTCTGTCTAGTCCAGGACCACAATACAGTGTTTTGTTTTTTTAATCACATGTCTGCCCTGCCCAGGTGTACACCATCAACTTGGAGTCCCGTTACCTGATGGTGCAAGGCGTCCCCGCCATCGGCGTGATGTCGGAGCTGGTGCAGCGCTGCGCCCTGTACGGCGTCGTCGAGGAGTACCGGCCGCTGGACGAGTACCCGGCCGAGGTCTTCACTGAGGTCTACCTCGTCAAGTTCCAGAAGCTCCCCGCGGCGAGGTTTAGAGATGCCTATTTGTTTTATAGTATTATTACATTATATACCTGCAGTGCTGGGCCATAGTGCTGTCACACCCAGACCTCCTGAATGGGGTTCCACAAGTAAATAAGGAACTAACTGTTGTTGTCTTGTTGTTGTTTTTGTTGTTGTTGTTGTTGTTGTTTCAGGGCTGCTAAGCGAAACCTGGATGAGAAGAGCTTCTTTGGGGGAGTGCTCCACGTGTGCTACGTTCCCGAGTATGAGACGGTGGAGGACACCAGGCTGAAGTTACAAGACCGACGGCGATATGTCAACAGGATATGTCAAAATATCGGTATCTTATTGCACCTCGATCTCTAAATGGACATTATACTACAACAACAAACAATTCACGTCGGTAGACCCATAACACAATTCAATAGCATATTATGTACACGATACAATATACATACTAAAATACATACTATGTAGTACTTTTTTGTGCGTTTTATTTTAATTGACTTGGGCGTCTTGATGTTGTTGTACTGTGTGTGTTTTTAAGTGACTTGTGTGTCTGGATGTTGTTTTTGCTATTGCTGCACAACCAATTGCCCCTTTGGGGACAAATAAAGTTCTACTTGACTTGACTTTTTTAATATGTGATGGGTTTTTGCCATTTTTGTTTCATAGCAAGAGAAAAGGAGCAGATGAATGAGGCTAGCCGGGAGGCCCCCGCAGAACCCGCCCCCCCACCACCAGAAGAGGCCACCACGGCTACCAAAGCCAAGAGTTCTGCTGGCGATGGTGCTCCGGACCGCTCCAGCTCCAGCTTTGGCACCGGCACCAGCCATTACCATGGGTTCCCATCACTGCCGCTGCCACCTCGAGAAGACAGTTGGTTCAGACGCGACGCAAACCGGGCCCGACCGTCGGAGGACAGAATGGGGTCGTTGCGCGATGCAGTCCCGGACACCACGGCGAGCGCGCCCGTCCAACGCCAAGACGCGGAGACTCCAAAACCAGCGGCGTCCACGGCGGCGGTGAGGTTTGTGCCAAGGACCACACACTTGGAGAATCGGAAGCGTAAGCTGGAGGAGGAGCCGCGGGATCCCTTGTTGTTGGCGACTTACGACGTTGCGAGCGTGGACTCTCCTCTCATTGGTCCACTGCTACCCGAACCGCCCAGATTGGACATGGAGGACGAGTCGATGAACACGACGGTGCACCAGATCAGGAACACACTGAAACAGGTGGCCGCTCTTGAAATGGTTGTTGTTGTTGTTATTATTTGGAGGAAGTAATGATGTTGATTACATTTAACTATAGACTATAAACTGTAGAATTATTCATTTGTCTCTTCTAGGTGGCTGCAGTTCCTGACAACAAACCAGTGAAAGAGAAAAAGACTAAACCACGGCGCAGGATTTGAGAGTTGGTCTACTTGTATTATGGACTATTGCTATATTTATTTTTACCATTTGTGTAACAGAAAATATATTTCAGAAAATGTTTTTCACATATTTTTTTATTAAAAGCAAAAATAAATTACTCCACATGAATTCTTCAGTGTTCCGACGGATCTTGAAAAGCTTGCTGCTCAAAAACTAGGACACTCTGAAAATTAACAGTGTTGTATAGTATGAGAATTTTGTCGAATGTACAGTAGCCTGCTTGGATATATATGTGCCAAGCCGCATGTGTGTGTTTGATTGCATTGATACCTTGGCGTCGGGCAGACAGCATCCGAACGCTTCCAGCAGGAGGTTCTCGTCCTTCACCGCCTTCTCAAAGTCTGAGAAGGAGAGCCTCCCGTCATGGTCCTGGTCCTGTGGTGGAAAGAATTCATTCATTTTTTTTTCATTGCTTGTGTTCCACACCTGTCCCCCCTTTTTTTTTTTAATTGCTCATTTTGTGAGGACCCTTCATAAGCAAAAAAGGCCGTTCAGAAACACCTTACATTTGCAGGAATCACACTTTAAAGACATTTAAAGATTCAACGAACGGCAATCATTTAAATGAGAGATCTAATAACACGTTATTGGATTTTGTTCCATTTCTCACAAAAGTGGCATCCTCAAGTCTGGCCCAGTCAGATCACACAGTAGAACCATGCGTACCATCTTCTTGACCGTGATCTCCACCAGGTCCTTGATGCCTTCATCGGGGTCTTCCTCCGTCAGCTGCCGGATCAGACTGTTCTTCAGCATGTGGAACATCTCCTCCCGGGAGATGTAGCCGTCGCCGTTCAAGTCGTACACATCAAAGCAGTCTGCTCAGAAACAAAACGACTATTAGGGTTGTGTTGGGACTGACTACCCAGGGGCCCAAAGTGGAGGGGGACCCCTGAAATTAAAAGTTTTGTTTATTTGTTTATTTGTTTATTTGGATTTATTTTCTGCTAAATAATTAGTGACACAACCACAGTAAAATTGGCAAAATAAATTGGTTGATAGACTGAAATTTGTATAAAAAAAGAATAAAACTAAATATACTGGAGGGCCCCTGTCACCCTCTTACAAAATAAATACTGAAACATGAAGAAAATAATGTTCTCTTAAGCATGACACGCCAAGCAAACCTCATTTAACCACATAGTAAAAGTATCACCGTATTGTACGGGTCCATATATATAATGATGGTCTAAATTATGTTAAAATGAGTTTTTTGGGGCCCTATCTGGTTTATTACATACATTTGATTTTTTCGTCCAAAGTCCCACGCAGGAATACAGACAGTCCCTCTGTCCACTCCCTGACGCTGACAAAGCCGTCGTTGTCCTTATCAAACGCCCGGAAAACTAGAAGAAAGGAAACAAAAGAGTTTATTTATTGTCGCTATCAATACTTAAGGGACCGTCTGCAAATTACACACACATCACCTCCGGTCTGAGTAAGGGAGCGTCTGCAAATTACACACACATCACCTCCGGTCTGCGTAAGGGGGCAAAAACATCACCTGGTCTAGGGAGGTCTGCAAATTTACACACATCACCTCGGTCTGAGTAAGGGAGCGTCTGCAAATTACACACACATCACCTCCGGTCTGAGTAAGGGAGAGTCTGCAAATTTACACACATCAACGCTGGTCTGAGTAAGGGAGCGTCTGCAAATTACACACACATCACCTCCGGTCTGAGTAAGGGAGCGTCTGCAAATTACAACACATCACCTCCGGTCTGAGTAAGGGAGCGTCTATTCATTAAACATCCATTAGTGAATAGTTTGTTTAGTGAATATTCACTAAACATCCATAAAATGGCCTTTCTATTATTATTATATATTATTTATTATTATTATTATTATTATTATTATTATTATTATTATTATTATTATTATTATTATTCTACTGTTTATTTCTCTGTTTTATTCTATTGCTATGCAACCTGGCACAACAATTTCCTTCGGGATCAATAAAGTTCCATCTCATCTTATCTTATTCTGGTGGCTGTATAAACTTCACAAAGGTCCAGGAACACACACACACACACACACACATTACAGTACTATTGTTTCATCTCATTAATGTTTCATGAGACTTTGGTGGCCCTTTCACAGCTCAGATCATCAGTCAGTGAGTGCACACCAGTCCTGGCAGGGAGGTACCTCCATCCATCAGCATGTCATCGGTCATCCCGAAGGTGATGTGCAGGACGTGTCTGAACCTCCCTCGGTCCAGGCCCTGCACGGCTCTGCCCGAGGCCGCCTGGTGGTCCCCCGACACCAGTCCATTGAACAGCCGAATCAGGCACTCAACTTCCGCTTTACTGACTGTTTATTGCAATACAGTGACGTAAATAACAATATGCATGCATGTCTATATATACCGTATACTGTATATGCAGATGCTGGTAGTAGATGCAGCAGTAAATATGCAGCAGCAGCAGTAAATATGTGGACTTACAGAGTTTATACACTAAAAACCGGGTACTCACAGTGTTTTATTTGTTTGCATATGGTTTCTGCGAGGTTTTGTATCGCTTTTCTGCTCATGATGGAAGACATTTCTGTTGCGCCTATGGACCAGCAGCAGACTCAGCAGAGCGTTGCACACGCTGCTGCTGACGCTGCTGCTGTTCCTGTTGTTGATGTTGTTGTCATGGCGTCTCCATAGCAACCAGTCCACGTTTTAGAAGAGACATACACACTGGTTTGATCTGCTCACCCGAACTTTTCTATATTATATGCAAGGTTTAACATGGGGGGGAAAAAAAAGTGCAATGTAACATCATAGCAGAGGCATAATATAAAATATATTATTTCAATAGTCTACAGTAAATTCCTCCAGATTTCCTATGGGGGAAATCATTCATTCATTCATTTAATCATTACAGTGGTGGGGTCAACTTAAGATGTTTGATGTGAATTTTAATTCCACTTTTTCAGGCATAATAAAATATATTATTTCAATAGTCTACTCTACAGTAAATTCCTCCTGATTTCCTATGGGGGGAAAATCATTCATTCATCCATTCATTCAATCATTACATTGGTGGCGTCGGCTTAAGATGTTTGATGTGAATTTTAATGTGACTTTTTCCACGGATCTAGCCGTCATTCATTTAAATGTTAAATCCACACAGCTTCACCCTACAGCTCACTGGACCGCCGTGTGGTAATCCTCACATGGTTATGAAAGCATGAGTTGGGAGTTTGCGACCAGAGTGTTTGACTAGAGGCTCACAAGCCTCCGGTCACATGTTCCCCCTGTATGCACACACAGGACGGATTTACAGGCGTAGGTATTGACTCATGTAAATGACCTCATTAACGCGTTCAAATTCCCATTTATGACCTCCTACTGTCCCTGTTGTTGACACTCTTGTGCTGTCCTCACGTCTGTCCCCGTGTCCCCTCCCCAGACTGCTTCTCAAGCCCGGAGGCCGATACTGTCTCGGTTTCTTTTCTCTTCACCGTGTTGTGCATCTCTCACTGCTTTTTATTTACTTAGTTTCTTGCTTTATACATCCTATCTCGTTTCAATCCTGCACCCATGATAAAATATTATTAGTATTATTATTATTTTTAACTCTGTTCTAATAATTATATTCATCAGGGGAACGGTAGGCTACGTTGAGGCAACTCAGAGTAAACGTGCAGCTTCTACGACAGGCGAAATACAGAAGTACAGTGTATTAGCAAGGCGTTCCAAGAAAACAGCGTTGTTCGGACAGACCGACGCATACGCACGTGCGCAACACTTAAAATTCAGGCGAGGCTTAGACATAGAATTGCTGTAAATACTTGAACTAATGCCCATAAGTACACTATGTCGTTGTGAAAGAGGGAGTGAGGAAAAAAAAAAAAACACACACAGACATGGAGAAACCCAACTTGAAATGTGGACCCCTTGAGCTACACAATAGCTAAAGATTACGTTTACTTCCTTAGATTGGTAGTGTTTGTGTTTGTGTTTTCTAAGAGAGAGAGAGAGAGAGAGAGAGAGAGAGAGAGAGAGATTCAGTCGTTGCGCATGATGTTAGTTCTGATTGGCAGTGAGGCGTCGATCCACTTTTCAGGGTTTTCCATCATGGCGCGCCAAACCTCCACCTCCCCTTTGGTTGAGTCCATCCAGCTAACCTCTTCACCGTAGCTCTGACCTGGGACAGACACACATTCATAAAAGTACATACATAAATATATGTAATTGTATTCTTTACAATGTTTGTCAGAATTGTTTGTAAAAGTGCATAACCGCGGTTATTTGTTTGCTTGCTTGCTTGCTAGTTTGTGTCCACACACGCACACCACACACGCACACACACGCACACGCAATCTCTAGAGCGAGATAGTGTTTCTCGTTCTAACTCAAAGTCCAGGTGACAGGTCACATGCCACCTGCTGCCTGCCACCACTTGGCTGATTGGCCAAGGGATGCGTCACTCACCGGTGCCGAGGCTGAGGCGCACGCCCCCCAGGGGGCGGGTCTTCGAGCCGTCGCGCTGCCACACGGTGAGCTCGGCGCAGGCCTCCGTCAGGTCGCTGGTGTGGAAGCCGTCATACACCATGGTGTGGTTGTAGGCGGGGCTTATGGAGCGCTTCACCGCCCGTGTCTTCTGTCCGCTCAGCCGGTTGGCGTCCGGCAGGATGAAGCTGGGGGGGGGGGGGGGGAGCAGGTTTAAGGGGACAGAGGAGGAGCTGCAGCATTTGATTGGTTTACGAGGACACAAGATTTGTATGGGCTAATTTATCTGGTCTCTCTCTTGTGTGTGCTTTAGCTGTGCAACATACTGAGGGATGACAGTGATGAGATCACATTTTGTCAATAGTGATATTTGCGTTGTTAAACACACCGATAAGCGACGAATGACCTCTTGACCTCCTACCTTTTGACAAAGGAGTCGACAGGACCGCCCTTGATCGACATCAGACCCTGAGCCTCTCGCAGCCAGATGTGGAGCTCCCCGGTCAGAGGTAAACCCGCGCCTTTACACACACACACACACACACCCACAGGCACGCACACAGGCACACACACACAGGCACACAGGCGCACACAAGCGCACACACACAGGCACACACACAGGCACACACACAGGCACACACACACACACACACTGTAACTTGCGTACATGACTGACATTCCATTTATTTGCACCTACTAATATTTATGTCCGGTATAATCTGTGTGTATGCGTGTGCGTGTGTGCGTGTGTGTGTGTGTGTGTGTGTGAGGCGTGCGCATGTGTGTGTGAGTG
>PIJE02001454.1:55598-63272 GCA_002895965.2 Coryphaenoides rupestris
CGGACCATTATCTGCATCTAAAGTCACTTCTTTCAGTTCCTTGAAGACCATTTCAATCACAGCAACTGAAAGGTGCACAGTGCTGCTACTTCTAAGTTTGTACCGCGCGGTATGTGGGAGAGATGTGTGACATAGTTACCCCGACTGCCGCTGTTGCTGTTGTTGTCGTGTGACCGTTGCTTCTGTGTCCAGAAGACACTGAGAGAGAGAGAGAGGAGAAGAGAGAGAGAGAAAGAGAGAGAGAGAGAGAGAGAGAGAGAGAGAGAGAGAGAGAGAGAGAGAGACCGAACATTAGGAATAGAGAGACAATTGACGAAGAGCGAGACGGAGAAAGCGAAGACAGTAGGACTGGGTACTACCTGAAGACAAGGAAACGTCATCTCTGTCGTGAACCTTTTGGAAGAAACAAATAGAAAGGTGGATTTAACTAAGCCAGGAACACACATACACAAACCCGACTGTCTGTGGACACGTTCCGAACGACAGGAAACCTACACAACACAACACGACAGAATAAACTCCCTATGTTGTCTCGGGTGTGTGTGTGTCAGCGGAAAGGTAAATAATCATTACCGCCTTCTCCATGTACACACACACAGTGCAGTGAACAAGAAGCCTGGGAATGTCACGCCTGCAAGCCGGAATACTTGCTCGCAGGTAGACAGGCAGGCAGACAAGACAGACAGACAGACAGACAGACAGACACACACACCTGTGTCTGTTGGTCTTTCATTCTCGCCGTGGGTATCGGTGTGATGCGTTCCTGAGGCCTGAAACCAACAGGGGCCGGTGGTGAGCTTATGAATGCAAAACATACGACACGACACGACACAACACAACACAACACGTCCCCGACCCGGCATTCCGTGTGCGGGGCTTTCGGCGGGCGGGTACTCACGACGTCGTTGGTTTCTTGGCCTCCTCCCCCAGTCTCCTCTCCAGCTCTGGGGAGGAGCTGGAGAGGAGGACAGCGGGGGTCGTCTCCTTCCCATCGAATAGTTTAGTCACGGGCACTTCTGTGGACGCGCACACACGCACACACACATACACACACACACACACACAGTGAGGCGAGGGCTAGGACACGCCCCCAAACCCCCGACCTATTATCCCACAAGGCGTGAGCGTGATTAGCCCTTCCGAGCGGTTTCTGAATCTCTGGTCCTTGACATCACAAGTGGGAGTGTTGTCCACACAGATGTATGCTGGATAGATCAGCCTACCCAGTCGCTACGGTCCACTGGTATAATATGTCTCCTTTAAATATTGTAGTTATTTATTTATGTGTATATTTTGCAAGGGGTGTGCTAAAATATTTCCTTAGTTTCTATATTTTGTGGCTTTCGGTTTTTTGAGAAGAGGCCTCCGCCACCAACGGCTAACGTTTAACCAACGACACACGACGCAAGCAAGCATATTCCTATCCAATGTCCAAGGTCGCGCTCTCTCAGCTGCCCCGACCTTTGCCCTTTGACCTCCTGCGGCGTATGGAGGACTGGACGAGGTCGCAGCCCGGCCTGGCGACGTGCTGTCGCTTGCTTCGCTCCTCGCTGAACCACGTCCCCGACAGACTCCGCAGACGCACGGGGTTCACCTCCGTCTGCTGCAGGGTCCTGCGACACAGCCGCCACACACACACACGCACGCACACACACACACACACACACACACACACACATAAATCAATCACTTTGTATTGTTCTGTTGCACATTCCGCTGGGCATCGCCACTTTTTCATTTCACTGCATATCCTGCATGTGTGTGTGTGTGACGATTAAACTTCTTGAATCTTGAAGCTTGTTTTTAAGTTATTGCGTTGACGTGTACATTTGATGACAGGACACAATCAATCAATCAATCAATACAAATGATGGCTAAACACAAGCATGTGAGCATGTGAGCATGTGAGCATACCACAGTGGGTGCAGCTAAAATATTCACACACTCTTGTCAAAGCATGCAAGGAGTTGTCATAACTGCAAATAAACCTGTATAGTTAATGATTCATTACTTAATCATTACCTGCCATTTGTGCAGTTCTGATCAGGTGTTCTGATTAAACAACTAAAAGCCGCTTTCAGGGGCAGCTTATAAGGCCAGAGAGACAGCGTGTGTGTGTTCTGTGTGGGACTTAAGGCCTAGCCTACAGACAGACGGACAGCCCGCTAATAGGCAGTCACCTCTGACCTTACGCGACCCTCGTCCAGTTGCCGCAGCTCCATGTCCCGCATCAGGACCTCCAGGATGGCCGACCGCTCCTCCTCGGTCAGGTGGTTCAGGTCCAGGGCGTCCTCCCCGTTTATCCCCCCAGCCTCCATCACTGTGCAACACGCGCGCACGCGCGCACACACACACACAGACCACACACACACACACACACACACACAGACCAGACACACACACACACACAGACACACACATCACAAAAGGCTTGTTGTACAATTCCCATTCCAAAAAGTGCATGTATATATATATGTGTGTGTGTGTGTGTGTGTGTGTGTGTGTTCAAGATCATGAACAAACAAACACACACACATTTGTGCGTGCGTGCGTGTGTTGTCTACCGCTCTTCCTCTAACGTACTTCCTTGTGCTGGGGGCTCAGCTCAGCTCCGCTCCTGCACGTTCAGAAAGAAGAACAGTGAACAAACAAAGCATGCGAGGTGGTTAGGCCGGGGCTGGGGCTGCTGCTGGGGCCGGGGCTGGGGCTGCTGCTGGGGCCGGGGCTGGGGCTGCTGCAAGATCTGCGAGAACAGGATATGGCAGCGCCTGCTCACCTGCAGCAAAACAACACACAACAACTTCAACAACAACAACAATAAAACCTGTCTGTCTGGATTAAATAATGCCAAAAAATTATCATACATACACACATACTGTACATACACACATATAAATACAGACAGACAGACAGACAGACAAAGAGGTCACACACTTCAGCATTTAGGTGAGCAGCATTCTGCATTCCAGACCTCTGCGAGAGAGTAAACACCTGTCACACTCTCTCTCTCTCTCTCTCTCTCTCTCACACACACACACACACACAATCTCTCTCTCTCTCTCTCACACACAATCTCTCTCTCACACACACACAATCTCTCTCTCTCACACACACACACACAAACACACAATCTCTCTCACACACAAACACACACACACAAACTCTCTCTCTCACTCACACTCACACTCTCACACACACAGACACACACACACACTCTACTCCCACGCTCCTTTTCAACCGCCGCACATGTATTTTTATATTTTCTATTAAACGATCATCCTCTTCACTCCACTCTTACAAACAACAAACAACAAAACAAACTTACCTTCATGGACTGAAAGCGTCCCCCGTAAAAAGTTACCAAAAAGTTAAAGTTAAAGTTAAAGAAATAATAATCCACCCTCTGAACAGAGAGAGAGAGAGAGAGAGACAGCCGAGAACGACCGCAGAGAGACGTGCGCTCGCAGCTATAGAGCGAGTGTGTGTGTTGTGTGTGTCAGAGAGAGAGAGAGAGAGTGTGTGTGTGTGTGTGTGTGACGGAGTTGTGGACACGCCCCTTTCAGCTCAGGTCCGAGTTTCTGAAGAGTGAAAGAGTTTCATTAGAAGCAGGACTCGACCTGTTCACACGGATGCGTTAGGATACTGTGCCTTTAGTGGGTGGTGGTGGTGGTGATGGTGATGGTGGAGGGTGGATGGTGATGGTGGTGGTGGGTGGAGGTGGAGGATATGTAACTTTGTTCGCTATAGGTGTGCACGCCTGCTAAACACACACAGGGTGCCTAAGCCGCTTTACTGTGTACACAAACACACCACATGCATGCACGCACGCACACACACACACACATACACACACACATACACTATAGCAACACAGCTCAGTCCTCCAACTCACAGGTTGTTAGTTTCACTAAAAGGCTTCTTACGCTCTAGACAATTACACATCAACATTAAACACAATAAATAAAGTAATGAGTTGACCTTTAGCCTTTAAGTACTTTTAATTCAATAAACTGTGAGTCGCGACCTCAGAACACCCAAGCAACGACCCCAGAACACCCTATAGCAACGACCCCAGAACACCCTATAGCAACGACCCCAGAACACCCTAGCAACGACCCCAGAACACCCTAGCAACGACCCCAGAACACCCTATAGCAACGACCCCAGAACACCCTATAGCAACGACCCCAGAACACCCTATAGCAACGACCCCAGAACACCCTATAGCAACGACCCCAGAACACCCTAGCAACGACCCCAGAACACCTTAGCAACGACCCCAGAACACCCTAGCAACGACCCCAGAACACCCTATAGCAACGACCCCAGAACACCCTAGCAACGACCCCAGAACACCCTATAGCAACGACCCCAGAACACCCTATAGCAACGACCCCAGAACACCCTAGCAACGACCCCAGAACACCCTAGCAACGACCCCAGAACACCCTATAGCAACGACCCCAGAACACCCGAGCAACGACCCCAGAACACCCTATAGCAACGACCCCAGAACACCCCATAGCAACGACCCCAGAACACCCTATAGCAACGACCCCAGAACACCCTATAGCAACGACCCCAGAACACCCTATAGCAACGACCCCAGAACACCCTATAGCAACGACCCCAGAACACCACAGCAACGACCCCAGAACACCCTATAGCAACGACCCCAGAACACCCATAGCAACGACCCCAGAACACCCTAGCAACGACCCCAGAACACCCTATAGCAACGACCCCAGAACACCCTATAGCAACGACCCCAGAACACCCTAGCAACGACCCCAGAACACCCTATAGCAACGACCCCAGAACACCCTATAGCAACGACCCCAGAACACCCTATAGCAACGACCCCAGAACACCCTATAGCAACGACCCCAGAACACCCTATAGCAACGACCCCAGAACACCCTATAGCAACGACCCCAGAACACCCTAGCAACGACCCCAGAACACCCTATAGCAACGACCCCAGAACACCCTATAGCAACGACCCCAGAACACCCTAGCAACGACCCCAGAACACCCTATAGCAACGACCCCAGAACACCCTATAGCAACGACCCCAGAACACCCTATAGCAACGACCTCAGAACACCCTATAGCAACGACCCCAGAACACCCTATAGCAACGACCCCAGAACACCCTATAGCAACGACCCCAGAACACCCTATAGCAACGACCCCAGAACACCCTATAGCAACGACCCCAGAACACCCATAGCAACGACCCCAGAACACCCATAGCAACGACCCCAGAACACCCTATAGCAACGACCCCAGAACACCCTATAGCAACGACCCCAGAACACCCTAGCAACGACCCCAGAACACCCAGCAACGACCCCAGAACACCTAGCAACGACCCCAGAACACCCTATAGCAACGACCCCAGAACACCCTAGCAACGACCCCAGAACACCCTATAGCAACGACCCCAGAACACCCTATAGCAACGACCCCAGAACACCCTATAGCAACGACCCCAGAACACCCTATAGCAACGACCCCAGAACACCCTATAGCAACGACCCCAGAACACCCTATAGCAACGACCCCAGAACACCCTAGCAACGACCCCAGAACACCCTATAGCAACGACCCCAGAACACCCTATAGCAACGACCCCAGAACACCCTATAGCAACGACCCCAGAACACCCATAGCAACGACCCCAGAACACCCTAGCAACGACCCCAGAACACCCATAGCAACGACCCCAGAACACCCTATAGCAACGACCCCAGAACACCCTATAGCAACGACCCCAGAACACCCTATAGCAACGACCCCAGAACACCCTATAGCAACGACCCCAGAACACCCATAGCAACGACCCCAGAACACCCTATAGCAACGACCCCAGAACACCCTATAGCAACGACCCCAGAACACCCTATAGCAACGACCCCAGAACACCCCATAGCAACGACCCCAGAACACCCTATAGCAACGACCCCAGAACACCCTATAGCAACGACCCCAGAACACCCTATAGCAACGACCCCAGAACACCCTAGCAACGACCCCAGAACACCCTATAGCAACGACCCCAGAACACCCTATAGCAACGACCCCAGAACACCCTAGCAACGACCCCAGAACACCCTATAGCAACGACCCCAGAACACCCTATAGCAACGACCCCAGAACACCCTATAGCAACGACCCCAGAACACCCTAGCAACGACCCCAGAACACCCTAGCAACGACCCCAGAACACCCTATAGCAACGACCCCAGAACACCCTAGCAACGACCCCAGAACACCCATAGCAACGACCCCAGAACACCCTATAGCAACGACCCCAGAACACCCTATAGCAACGACCCCAGAACACCCTAGCAACGACCCCAGAACACCCTAGCAACGACCCCAGAACACCCTATAGCAACGACCCCAGAACACCCTATAGCAACGACCCCAGAACACCCTAGCAACGACCCCAGAACACCCCATAGCAACGACCCCAGAACACCCTAGCAACGACCCCAGAACACCCTATAGCAACGACCCCAGAACACCCTAGCAACGACCCCAGAACACCCTATAGCAACGACCCCAGAACACCCTATAGCAACGACCCCAGAACACCCTATAGCAACGACCCCAGAACACCCTAGCAACGACCCCAGAACACCCTAGCAACGACCCCAGAACACCCTATAGCAACGACCCCAGAACACCCTATAGCAACGACCCCAGAACACCCTAGCAACGACCCCAGAACACCCTATAGCAACGACCCCAGAACACCCTATAGCAACGACATGCCACACTCGCGTGGCTTTGTTCAGGGCTCCTCCGAGGACACAGGCAGGCAGGCAGGGTGTGGTGTTAAAGGTCCGATTAATTGCCAAGTCTGGTGAAATGACAGAGCGGATGACAGGTGCTGGGTGCCACAGGTGTGCGGCCCTACACACGCCCTCTCAGACACTTGCTGGGTCAGGTGAGGCTAATTAAGCCGGCCGGCCAAACACACACTCCACTCCCACATACAGTACGCTGTCTAATGTTATCTGTCAAAAGTTGATGAACTAAGTTTGTTGAGTATATAGAAAACACAGACCTGTAGTTATGAATAATACTTTTGCTATTTTGCTTTGTTTTAATTATGACTCTCCTTTGTTGTGTGCGCACGTCAATGGATTGCATTTATATTGTGCCTCACATTCACCCATTCATACACTGACACCTCCACACTTAGCTAGGAGGGGGAGCCCGGGGATCGAACCAGCGACCTTCCTGTTGCCAGACAACCGAGCTTACCTCCTGAGCTATCTGTGTGTGTGTGTGTGTTACTGCTGTGTGTGTGTGTGTTAGTGTGTGTGTGTCTGCATGTGTGTGTGTGTGTTTCTCAGGCCGGCCGGCTGGCTGGCTGGCTGGGGGGATGGACAGCCCCGCAGAGGGTGAAAGAACCGTATTCAGACCTTTGTCATTGCGTCTGGACTGCAGCCATGCCCCCGCCGCCGCGTCTCCGCTGCCAACTTTGTGTCCGTTCATTAGGAGCCGTGCAGCCTGTTACATCCTGGTCCGCTCTCTCCCAGGCCCTCCCGGCTCTCCCGGTCACAGCCTCGTGCATGTGTGTCAAACGTCAGTCCTTATCTGCAGGGCTGGGAATCAATGGGATCACACCCAACTCACACACTCACACACACACACTCA
>PIJE02001454.1:70404-92904 GCA_002895965.2 Coryphaenoides rupestris
TGTAGTTGTACAGCTTTGTCCATCTGTAGCCCATACTGATCATGTCAGGTCAACCCCAGCATCACCTTACTGTAATACTATGACATGACAGGTATTAAGTATTAAGTATTAAAACAAGTATTTTAATCTTTATCCTCCTTGCTTCTCTCATTCAGGTGTTAAGTGACAACCCCCGTGAACCAATCATGATCCTGAACGCCTCAGAAGCGGCCTGGGACGAGTCCTCGGGCTCCGCCTCCCTGCTCTCTCTGGACCAACCGGAGGACTCCCTGCCGTCGGGCGCCCTGCCGCCCCTCAGCGTGTGGGGCGTGGCCCTGTGCGTCTCGGGGACCCTCATCGCCGCCGAGAACGCCATCGTCGTGACGACCATTTTGGCCACACCCTCGCTGCGCGCCCCGGTGTTCCTGCTGCTAGCCAGCCTGGGCCTGGCCGACCTGCTGGCGGGCGTCGCCCTCATCCTGCACTTCCTCTTCCTGTTCTGCCTGCAGCCCAGCGATTGGTCGGAGCTGCTGACCTCGGGGCTGCTGGTCACCTCGCTCACCGCCTCGCTGTGCAGCCTGATGGGAGTGGCGCTGGACCGCTACCTGTCCCTGAGCCACGCCCTCACCTACGACTCCGGCCAATCGCGCCGCCGCGCCGCCGCCCTCCTGCTGCTCACCTGGCTGGGCGCCTGCGCGATAGGGGCGGGGCCGGCCATGGGCTGGAACTGCCTGGGCGAGCCCGCCGCCTGCTCCGTGGCGCGACCCCTGACCCGGACGTACCTGTCCCTGCTGTGCGGGGGCTTCCTGGTCGTCGTGGCGATCACCCTGCAGCTGTACGCGGGGATCTGCCGCGTGGCCCGGCGGCACGCGCACGCCATCGCCACGCAGCGACACTTCCTGCCCGCCCACCAATCCTATGCAAGCAAACACAGCAACGGCCGGGGCTTCTCCCGGCTCATCCTGGTGCTCAGCGTGTTCGTGGGCTGCTGGATGCCGTTCTCCATCTGGGGGTTGCTGGGCGACGCGTCCAGCCCCCCGCTGTACACCTACGCCACGCTGGTGCCGGCGGCCGGGAGCTCCCTGCTCAACCCCCTGCTGTACAGCCTGAGGAACAAGGACATCCGCAAGGTGCTGCTGCAGGGCTGCTGCCCACACAGGTGCACGCACAACATGAACACACACAACCCCGTCGACGTGTGAACCCCCATGACCGCCCGCCCGCCTGCCCGCCACCACTGACAGACTCCTCGCGCCCCCCTTCCTTCACCCGACACGGACCAAGCGACACACACACATATCACTTTGAAGATGCCAAAATGCAGACGAGAGCCTAACTCTGCCAAACTCCCACAGACACACACATATACACACACACAGAACCAGACACACCATAACAAGTAACAAGTTGTACAAATGTGTCAGAGAACAGATGAGATGAGATGAGAAGAAGAAGAGAAGAAGAAGAAGAAGAAGAAGAAGAAGGAGTTTATATCTGCTGATCCCATGTTCGCAGAACGTACTGTGTGTGCTACGTTCTTGGCCGGCGGCCCTCTTGGCTAGCTGGTGGCTGGAGAACTCCCGCTGCCGCCCCCCCCACTACCCCCCCCCCCCTCTCCCTCAGAGACTGAATGTACCGTCTCTCGTGTTCTTGTGCCTCATTCACAATCAATTGTAACTCCCCCCCCACCTCCCCCCCGTGTCCAGGACGGAGCAATCACAGCAGGCATCAGCAGTCCCGTCGATAGCGGAATGCACCCCGCGGAAGAAGAAAGAGAAATCATGTGTACCGTGTGGATAATGTCTCATCTTTAGCACTTTAAGAATGTGAGATGACCGAAGGATGACCGAGGATGCGAGGATTCCGATGGCAAAGCCCCGCCTCCCCCCCCCCCCCCCCCCCCTAAACACTGTCTGGCCTGGACATGTGACACGTATGATGATGATGATGACGATGACGACGACGACTTTGGCGATGATCAGAACCAGTCTTGTGTACACGAATGCCAATTTAAAGAAATAATAATAACAATACGTCCTCTAACTTGAGATTCTATTTTGCACATGCTATCGAAGGCACTTTTAAAGTTTGTGACCGTATATGTTCCTGTTGCACAACCTTTTTTTCCAAATGAATGATTTTTTTTTATAAAGATGAATAATAATAAATGTGAATTGTTTTCTACCGAACGACGCCGCCGCTGACTGACTCCTCTTTCTCTCTCTTATTTTATTTATCTGTATTTTTCTTTTTAAAATCAGTCCAGGACCGACGGAAGCCGGGTCTCGGTGGGCCTCTGAGGGTTAAATTATTGAGTGGGAAAACCCAGCCACCCGCTCTACAGCATCTTGTGTCTCGTCATGTCTCTGAGGAGGAGGAGGAGGGGGGGGGGGGGGTGGATTATATAAGATGGATCCTCCTCATCCTCCTACGCACCAGTGCGCAGGTTTGGGACCGAGAGTTATTTAAAGATTTAAAGACCAACACACACACCCCAGAGTCAGCCAACCTGTGATAACACGCCGCACGGATATATATTTACGAGAATAACAAGAACAATAGGAATATTCACTGGGATCATAAAGACGCCGTTCTCATAGACGCGGATAGATAAGTTGGGATGAACCGGTTTAGGAACCCGCCTTTAAATGAATCCTGGTTTGATCCACTTCCAAAAGGGAGAGTTTCTGTGTTCGTCATCGAGTAGAGTAGACTCAATTTAAAGACAAGAAAGTAATTTGTTCTAACTTTATTGGCATATTTATTCATTTACTTATTATTGTCATTTACAGAATGTATAGGCAATTTGGTGTAGAGCGTACACTAAACATGCTGCTTGATTGTATATAAAATAAAAAGGCAAGAGATATAGTTCTAACAAAAGGCACTTGGTCAACACATTTTTTTTTTAAAAAGGCCCACAAAATTTGCTAAGGCAGAATTACAAAATAAAGGCACTTACTAACATGGCAATAGGAATACATATGGGGGTCGGGGGTCGGGGGGGGGGCACGCGTCGCTACAGACACACACACGCGTGTAGGAGAAGGCGTGTTTTGGAGTGATGGACGCGGCAAAGTCAGTCATGGCATCTGTTCCGTGTGACATCATGAGTAGGAGACGCCAACACACACGCCGCCGCCACCGGGCCAGCTGGCCGCCACCCACCCACCCACCAACCCAACCCACCAACCCACCACCGAATAACGAACCGACACCAAAATCTGTAAACGGGAATTCATGAATAATCAGGGATCATTGTGTGAACGAACGCACAGCGGTCCTCGATTCACCGCCGCCACCACCACCACCAACGCCACCAACGCCACCCCGTTAGGAAATGAGCAACACATCCTCATGGCAATTGTTCCCATGACAACCACAGAAGGCAGAAAAGAAAAAAGAAAAAAAAACCGAGGTGTGAAAGGCAAACAAAAAAAAAAGGAAAAGTGTTTTGGTCTTCCTAACGAGATCGTGTCGACCCGTTTCTGTGACAAAGGAAATACAAAATCGTGTGAAAGACAAACCGCAACTGTGTCAGTTACAGTCCAGTATATATATATATACTGTATATATATATATATCTTTATTCTAGTACTGTCTAATGGCCATATTGGTTCTAATGGTTTCCCTAAATAAAGTACATATAAATACTGAATTTACAGTAGTGTATGTACATGTGCGCGAGTGCTAAAAACAAACAAACAAACACCGAAACGCCATTAAAGCAGGTGGTGATGATAAAAAAATGATTAAAAAAAGGGCGGTTGGTTATATATGCGTGTATATACTGCAAATATATTGGAAATACTAGATCACCTTGCTTTCGTAATACACCGTTTTCACGCCTGCACATGCATGAAGTCATACTTTAAAGTGTTCTATATATATATATTTTAATTCTCCAAACGATTAAAAGCACTGTGCCGGGTCAATTGTAATACAACGCTGACGGTAAACCTCAGAAATGGCGCAAATCGAGAACTACTTGAAAATGATTCTCGTTCCTCTCTGATCTTTAGGAAATTAAAGAGATAATTTGTATGCGATCGGGCAGGGAGGGGACGGGAAGTATGTGACACAGACACATATATACACAGACACAGACACAGACACAGATATACACAGACACAGATACAGATACAGACAGACACAGATATACACACGGACACAGACACAGATATACAGTACACAGACACATATATACACAGACACAGACACATATATACACAGACACAGACACATACAGACACAGACACAGACACAGACACAGACACAGACACACAGGGGAGGAGTTTAGGTGCGAACACGCGTGATTGGCCGGCAGGCAGACACATGATGCGATCAGTCGGACCAATCGTCGTCGTCCAACTCGGAGGAGTCGTCCTCGCTGTCGCTGCACTCCACGGCGATGCGGCGGGACAAGATGGCCGCCACGTCGTTGGCCCCGTCATCCCTCTTCTCCTGCTCCCGCTGCTCCTCCACCTTGCGCAGGTTGAACCCTAGGGGGGGGGGGGGGGTAGAGGTCAAAGGTCGGCTCATGGAAACATAGCCTTCTAGAAAACAAGAGGCGGCAATGTGCGATGACAGAGTTCACCTTAATTATCGAATAATTTCAATGACATGAAACAGGCCAATAGTTCGTTAAGCACCTAATTAACACCTCGTGAAGTGGTGGTGAGCGTCCACCTAGAAGTATGGTGGATAGATCAGCCTACCAGTTGCTACGGTCCACTGGGTAGGCTGGTAGGCTGATCTATCCAGCATACTTCTAGGTGGACACTCCCACTTGATGTGTGATGTCACACTGCAAAAACCCAGCACATTTGTCTAATTTCTAGTAAAAAATATCTCACTACACTTAATATAAGACACAATCACCTAACAAGAAACATTTCAGTGAGATATAAGCACTTGTTTTTAGACAATGCATCTTGAATATCTTGTTAAGTGAGAGAATTTTCACTTGTTCCATTGGCAGATCGTTTTACTTATTACAAGCAAAAAACATCTTGTGTTCATGTATTTTTTTTACTTATTTTGCAGTGCAAGTGGGGAGCCGTTCCAACGGGTTTTTGAAACCGATTGGAATGGCTAATCACCTGGAGGTATAATAATGTCTCCTTTAAGAAAGGAGTCAGAGCTATAAGTCAGACACTGGGGGGGTGATCGTAGACGCCTACCTTGCCGGATGGCCTGTAGCAGGTCACTGCGAGCGCCGTCCCCTTCCTCCTCCTCCTCAACCGGGGCTGGCGGGGGCTTGGGGGCGGAGCCACCGCCTGACGGAGGAGGAGGAGGCGGAGCAAATCCAAAGGAGGGGGGCGGGGGAGGGCCGGGAGGGGGAGGCGGCGGCGGCGGCGCCAGGGGGCCCCCGCCCATGACGGGCGGGGGCGGCGGGGCCATGGGGGACATGCTGGGCGGGGGCGGGGGAGCAGGGGGGGAGGGATAGGCATTGGGGGAGCTGGAGAAGGGCGGGGGGGAGGGCGGGGAGTCGAAGCCGGGCGGGGGCGGCGGCATGCCGAAGCCGCCGGACACGGGGGGCGGGGGAGGCGGGGCCGGGGGAGGCACCATGTTGGGCCGGTTGCCGCCCGTCTGGGAGCCCATGGGCGGGGCCGGCGGGGGGTGAGTGGGGCTCAGCACCCCGGGGCGCTTCTGGGCGGGTGCTCCGTACTGTCCATCATAACTGACAGGGACAGAGCGCAAAGCAAACACCATCAGACACACAGAAAGGTGGTCAAAATATATAGTTACTATAGTTCTAATGTGGTCAAAATAGGCATTGTGCATGCCTCGTGTCTCGTTGTTGTTGTCGTTGATGTTGTTGTGATGGTTGTTGTTGTTGTTGTCGTTGTGATGGTGGTTGTCGTTGTGATGGTTGTTGTTGTGATGGTTGTTGTTGTGATGGTGGTTGTTGTTTGGTGATGGTTTGTTGTTGTTGTTGTGATGGTGGTTGTTGTCGTTGTGATGGTTGTTGTTGGTGGATGGTTGTTGGTGTGATGGTTGTTGTTGTGATGGTTGTTGTTGGTGTGATGGTTGTTGTTGTGATGGTTGTTGTTGTGATGGTTGTTGTTGGTGTGATGGTTGTTGTTGGTGTGATGGTTGTTGTTGGTGTGATGGTTGTTGTTGTGATGGTTGTTGTTGTTGTTATGATGGTTGTTGTTGTGATGGTTGCTTTCGTGGAAGTTGTTGTTGTTGTTGTGATGGTGGTTGTTGTTGTTGTTGTTGTTGTTGTGAAACCCGAGGTGGTGACTTACGCCATGTCGGGCGGCGGGGGCAGGTCGTCGTCGTTACCCGGGGCCATTGGGGAGCCCGGCTCGAAGCTGCAGGAGTTCTGGTCGTAGCCGTCGGACATGAAGCCCTCACCAGAGCCAATGCTACCGTCAGGCCGTCCGTGGAGTTCCTGGGAACACAGCGGCAGGCGGGGACATGACTATTTACTAGTACTTACTAGTTATTTATTTCTACTGACATGTCAAACTATTAAAGCGGGGATATTTTTTCCCCATGAAGGTGTCCATGATCCTTTCTTTAAATTGCACCTTTTTATTGCTTATTTGTTTAATATTCTTTTTAATATCTTTTTTGAACTTCTTGCATTTTTTTATAAAATAATTTGTATACTATTACTCTGTTAATACTCAATGTTATGCATCAATTTCACAAAAGCATATTCCTTGTTTGCAAAAACTAAGGCAATAACGCAGTTTCTGATTCTGAATCTGATAACTTATCTTTGTGTTGTTGTTGTAGTTTTTTTTTTTAATAATTCTACTCTAATAAACACATACACATTAATTATTTATTGAATATTTGAACAAGTTGAAATTAACCAAATTAGACCGCATGGAGCACACCGGCGTGGAGATTTCAGCCATAACCGCCCCAGCCCTAGTACGTCAATGACTTAAGTCTTATTATTCAATAACATTATTTAGCCGTCTGTCCCGACACAGCTGTGTGCTTTGGGCTTTACACCTCAAGGGCCGGTTGACATCCTGTGCTTCTTATACTGTTGAGAGCATGTTTTTTATTGTATAGAAAATAAGTGAGTCGTTGTCGGTAACGGTCACGGCTCCGAGATAGCTTAGTCTTTAACAAAGGGCAACCCGATAACGTTGTTTGCTTTGCACTTGGACACGACGCGACCAGCGACAAAGATTCCACCTCCATGTTGTATTCTTAACAAAACACGTAGACACACTTTCACAAACGCAACCTCGAAAAGTGAGGAACACAATGCCTTTGGCATTTGCGTTTGCTTCCGCAAAATGTTTGCGATATTTTTGGTACATTTCGTCACTCATAATAACAATTACTTTTGTTATCACTCAGTTATATTGTGGTTTAAAAAAAAATGATGTACCAAACCACAAACTAGCTAATAGCATCTTCTGCCAACACTGGAGGATGCATTACTCATCCTGATCGCTTCACAATGAGTATTGGCTGTGTGTTAATAAATGACCGACATTGTTTGACTTTTACAGTCAAACAATGTCTCTGTAAAAATGCGATGTAACTTTCCCCGCCCCCCTTTTTAAAATTATTCACAACCACCGGCCACTCCTGGAGTGACCTCCTGTGGGGACACCAGACACCAGCCAGGTACCAGGTACCAGGTACCAGAGGCCCCGCCCTCCGCCTGTACGCTCACACTCACTCCAGATCGTGCTTGGGCACCACAAACTCCTCCCCCATCTTGCGGCGCTCCCATTCCTCCTTCCTGGTCTTGATCTTGCGAGGATTCAGCGTCCGGGAGTTCAGGTTGTCCTTCTTCTCCTTCTGCTCAGCACAGAGAGACGGGAGGGAGGGAGGGAGGGAGGGGGGAGACAGAGGGAGGGAGGGAGAGAGAGGGAGACAGAGGGAGGGATGGAGGGAGGGAGGGGGGAGGGGAGACAGAGGGAGGGAGACAGAGGGATGGAGGGAGGGGGGAGACAGAGGGAGGGAGAGGGAGGGGGGTGGGGAGACAGAGGAGGGAGAGGGGGAGACAGAGGGAGGGGGGAGACAGAGGGAGGGAGGGAGGGGAGACAGAGGGGGGAGACAGAGGAGGGAGGACAGGGAGGGGAGACAGAGGGAGGGAGACAGAGGGGGAGGAGGGGGGAGGGGAGACAGAGGGAGGGAGACAGAGGGATGGAGGGAGGGGGGAGGGGAGACAGAGGGAGGGAGACAGAGGGATGGAGGGAGGGGGAGGGGAGACAGAGGGAGGGACAGAGATGGAGGGAGGAGGGGAGACAGAGGGAGGGAGACAGAGGGATGGAGGGAGGGAGGGGGGTGGGGAGACAGAGGGAGGGAGACAGGGAGGGGAGACAGAGGGAGGGAGACAGAGGGATGGAGGGAGGGAGGGGGGAGACAGAGGGAGGGAGACAGAGGAGGGAGGGAGGGGGGAGACAGAGGGGAGGGAGGGGGGAGGGAGACAGAGGGATGGAGGGAGGGGGGAGGGAGACAGAGGGGAGGGAGGGGGGAGGGAGACAGAGGGAGGGGGAGAGGGAGGGAGAGGGGGGGGGGAGAGAGGGAGGGAGACAGAGGGAGGAGGGAGGGGAGGGAGACAGAGGAGGGAGAAGGGAGGGGGGAGGGGAGACAGAGGAGGAGACAGAGGGAGGGAGGGAGGGGGAGGACAGGGAGGGGAGGGAGGGAGAAGAGGGAGGGGAGAGGGAGGGAGGGAGACAGAGGGAGGGAGGGAGGGGGTGGGGAGACAGAGGGAGGGAGACAGGAGTGGGGCGGAGGAGGAGAGGAGGGAGGAGGGAGACAGAGGGAGGGGAGAGGGAGGAGGAGACAGGAGGGGAGGAGGGGAGGGACAGCGGAAAGGGGGAAGACAGAGGAGGGGGAGGGCAGAGGGGGAGAATGAATACAGTATAAACCGATATTTGATTATTCCCATCCAAAATAAGGATGAATATATGTAATACATATAGAAATAAGTATATTAGAATATGTATGTCATCCCAAGTGGGTGAGATAAAACCACCCATCACAGCAGGAGGGAGACAGAAAGAGAGGGAGAGAGAGATAATAAGAGAGATGGTGTGAGAGAGAGAGAGAGGAGAGAGAGAGAAAGAGAGACAATACCCTTTTCCACCAAGGCAGTTTGAGGGGCTCCAACGCCGTTCCTTCACGTTTTCCCGACACGCAGAAGAAAGAGCCGGCCCTGGGCCACGAGAACTGGCCCCACCAACAGCACCCACCAACACTTACTGAGCGGCCCAGACCCTCCCAATGAACCGCTTACACCATCCTGGCGCAAGATTACCATGATCATCTATAATTCAGTGTGGAAGATAGATTAATAGATAACAGTGATGAGTGTTAATAACGAAAGCCAAAACGTGTCGGGCAAGCACGTTTCCTCTCGAATGTCATCGGCCACCATACGCAAACTTGGTGTCGTTAGGAGCTAGCAGGGACACACCGGGACTCATACCGTCTCCTGGTCAGGTATACACACACACACCGCTAGATACATTTTTAACTTTCAGCTTTGACGTTGGGACGTTCCTGGCGGGGCGATCTTTATTGTAAAACCTAAAATCCGCGGGGAAGGCCGGCGACTAAAACGTTAATGACGAAACAGACCGACTTTATGCAGGCTTCTACCGCAACGCATGACCGTGCTTGAAGTCTGGGCGTGGCTGGGAAAGCGTGGGACGATACGCGGCACCGCTGGAAAAGAAAAGCCCGTCTTCGAAAGTTGTGCGAGCTGAACCAACAACCAGAGTTGAGACCAACTGCCGAGACAACCGACTACCAGAACAAGAACCAGAACTACGCCGCCGTTGGTGAAAAGGGGTTAAAGGAGGGATGGTGAGAGAGAGAGAGAGACACAGAGACAGAGACAGAGACAGAGAGAGAGAGAGAGAGAGAGAGACAATTAGAGAGGGGGTAAGGAAGAAGGACAAATGAGAGAGAAAGTGAGGGAAATAGATAAAAAGTGTTTTTCTCTGACGTGCACAGAGGTGACTAATGGCCAGCAATCATTGACGTCCAAAACACTAACGAATGAGTGCATGTGTTTGAGCGCGCATAATGTGTGAGCATGCACACGTGTGTGTGTGTGCATACATGTGTGTGAGCGTGCACGTGTTTGAGTGTGCATGTGTGTGAGCGGGCATGTGTGTGAGCATGCACAAGTGTGTGTGTGTGTGAGTGTGCACGTGTGTGAGTGTGCATGTGTGTGAGCGTGCACGTGTGTGAGTGTGCATGTGTGTGAGCGTGCACGTGTGTGAGCGCCTATGTTATTATTTGGTGTCCGTCTGTCTTTGTGAGTGTGTGAGTGTGTGTGTACGTAGTTCTGCATGCACGTGTTTGAGCATACAAAATTAACACACACACACATACACATACACAGTGAGTGAGTGAATGAGTGAATGAATGAATGAATGAGTGCGTGCGTGCGTGCGTGGTGCCTCACCCTGTGCTTGCGTCTCTCCTTCATGATGTCCTTGGTGTCCTGCAGCATCTTCTCCTTCCACAGGTCAAAGAAGTACGACGGGTCCGTGTAGAACTTGAGCGCCTCGCGTCCGTCATCCCTGCGGACCGGCACGACAACCGCAATCAACATCCCCCTCACACTGACTTGACACACGTTTCAGTGGGGGAGGGGTGGGGGGCGGTGCCAAGTCGAGTCACGTGACTTGGCGTTCGTGCACGGACCCCTCACCCATGAGGCATCCATGAGCGCGCGTGTGTGTGTGTGTGTGTGTGTGTGTGGTGTGTGTGTGTGTGTGTGTGTGCCCGACCACCTCACATGGATAATTTCGTCGCCGTTATTAATTCATGATTCACGGTTCATGAGTCAAGAGCACAGGAATTATAAAAAGGTGTGATATGTAACAATGAGTTTAAAATGGAGTACTGCAGTCCAAATTCACAACATTAGAGAGTGTTTCCACCTCCTCCTCCCCCCTTCTGCTCACCCCCTCCTCCTTCCTCCCTCCTCCCTACCCTTCCTCCACCTCCTCCTCCCCCTCCTCCTCCTCCTCCTCCTCCTCCTCCAGACTCGGCGCTCACGCGTGTTGCCAGGTTGGGAACACCGAAGGAACGCGATCGCCAGGCGAGCCGAGCGCAGCGTCATACGAGACGAGCGAGAGTATTCTATCGTGGCCGTGACAATCGACGACGAATCCTACACCGCCGCGAGGTGATCAGCTAATGTACACGCTTGCAATTTATTAATAGTTTGAAAATGATCAGTCATTATGTACAATGCGTCAATTTGGGGTATAGTTTAAATTGATGTGAAGCATATCCTGTCAATAATCTACCTCAACCGTCAACAATGTTTAAATTTATTTCTGCATCTACATTTCTACTCCTCATGCATATTGTGGAGAGACACGAGACATATCTTCGGTACATACTGTATGTATTTTTGGTATTTGTTTTGAATTCTGTCTCCCTGTAAGTTTCCTACTGTCCTGTACCTCTTAAACGGACGTGTGGCTGACGGTTTGTTAAACAGAACTGAATCTGGAAAGCCACCCTTTGAAACTGTTCGCTGTGGTTCGGCCACAAGCCAACGCGAGACAGATTCTCACGTGAATGTGATCTTGCAAATTCAGCTGTAGATGTACGGGGTACATGGATCAGCCTACCAGTTGCTACAGTCCACTAGGGTAGGCTGGGAGGCTGATCTCTCCAGCATACCTCGAGGTGGACACTCCCACTTGCGATGTGTCAAATGGGGCCATTCCAACTGGTTTTTGAAACCGCTTGGAACGGCTAATCACGCTCACACCTGGAGGTATAATAGGAGCCCTTTGAGGGTTTTTCCCCGGGTTGACGTGAACGTGTGTGTGTGTGTATGTGTGTGTGTGTGTGTGTGTGTGTGTGTCTGTGTGTCTGTGCGCGTGTGTGTGTGTGTGGCCCGCTTACCGGTACTGGCTGAGGTTGTTGAGGGGCGGGGGCGGGTCGCAGGTCTTGTAGGTGTCCTGGATGGGCATGGCCAGCGAGGGCCGGGTGAACAGCTGCTGGTCCTGAGTCAGGTTGCTGCGGAACGCCTTGCGTGTGGTGATGGCCTGCAGGGAGACTGAGAGAGAGGCAGAGATAGAGAGACAGAGGCAGAGGGAGACAGCGAGAGAGAGAGACACACACAGACAGACAGAGGGAGACAGAGAGAGACAGACATAGAGACAGACACACAGACAGACAGACATAGAGACAGAGAGAGGGAGACAGAGAGAGACAGAGAGAGAGAGACAGACAGACAGACAGAGAGAGACAGACAGAGAGAAAGAGAAAGAAACGTATGCACAGTCGAGAAAGGAGAAGGGGAGATTAAATTCATGCAGGATACTTGGGTGTCACAGTAGAAAGAGTATGGGACCATGATTGTACCATTTACAAACGTGAGTGAAGAGCTGTGTAACTGTAACTCTCAATGTGTGTGTGTGTGTGTGTGCGCGTGCGTGCGTGCATGCGTGCGTGCGTGCGTGCGTGCGTGCGTGCGTGCGTGTGTGTGTGTGTGCGTAATCAAATTTGTAAACGTGTAAAAGAATCTCTGAGGCAGAAGCGTAGCGAAAGTCACGTGTAACAGCCAACCGAGAGGCTGGATTTGTAAACGGTGACTCGCCTGTATTTCCAGGTCTCAGAGCTCAATACTTTTAAGCCGTCAATATCTACGAACGCATTTATAGATTTTTTATTTTACACATTTACAAATCTGATTACGCACGCACACACACACACACACGGATTGAGATACAGTTACGCAAATTTGTTATGCCTCCACAGAAGCGCAGTTTAGAGTAAGAAAAAGCAAACCGCTCCAAAATAACATTCAAAACAATGAACAATGATTTTAATGTAAACATTATCGATCGACCGTGGAGGTAAGCATAAAGATAATGAACGGGAGAGAGGGAAGGTTTACTATTTATTATGCATGGGCGGACGCAGGCCGATGGAGCCACTTGGATTGATTGTATCTTGATAATTGTACTATTCCGGTTAGCACAGCCGGGTCCCCTCCTTATGAATCAGGACTGGAAGTATTCACAACGGGTGGAAAACTACAACACTTCACTTATTGAACTGTCGTTGTTATTTTTTTGTACAGTTTTTCCATGAGCGTCATCACATATCCATAATTTGGGGTGTGTGTGTCTTTGTGTGTGTGTCTTTGTGTGTGTGTCTGCCTTTGCGTCTGTGTGTCTGTCTTTGTGACTGTGTGTGTGTGTCTTTGTGTGTGTGTGTGTGTCTTGTGTGTGTGTCTTTGTGTGTGTGTGTCTTTGTGTGTCTGTCTTTGTGTCTGTCTTTGTGTCTGCCTTTGTGTGTGTCTGTCTGTCTGCCTTTGTGTGTGTCTGTCTGTCTTTGTGTCTTTGTGTGTGTGTGTGTGTGTGTGTGTGTGTGTGTGTGTGTGTGTGTGTGTGTGTCTGTGTCTCCGTCTGTCTGTCTGTCTTTGTGTGTGCGTCTGTGTGTCTGTGTCTCCATCTGTCTGTCTGTGTCTCCGTCTGTCTGTCTGTGTGTGTCTGTGTGTGTGTGTCTGTGTGTCTGTGTGTGTCTGTGTCTCCATCTGTCTGTCTGTGTCTCCGTCTGTCTGTCTGTGTGTGTGTGTGTGTGTGTCTGTGTCTCCGTCGGTCTGTCTGCCTGCGTGTGTGTGTGTGTGTGTCCGTGCGTCCATACCTTCCTCCTCTTTGGGGTCCAGTTGGGTGACCTTGACTTGCAGGCGGTCCACCCTGTCCCCCAGCGTGTTCACCCGCAGCGCAAACGCCCCCGCCTGCACAAACAGCTCGCCAAACACGTCCTCCGCATACTTACCTACACACACACACACACACACACACACACACACACACACCGCATTAATAATGTACACCCATACAGAATGTAAGGCTAAGGCACACAGACACACAGACACACCACTCACTTAAGCTGCCCAACTGGCGGATTATGTTAGCCAGGCTGATGTTGGTGACACACTCCAGCTCGCTGCGGACGCTCTCGGGGAGGGTCTGTCGACACACATGCCTGGGCTCGATGTTCCTCGCCACCAGGGGCATGGTGGAGTGAGGGAGGCGCTTACTGGGGCCTTGTGGGAAGGAGAGTCGTGCACACACACACACGTACGTGCGCGCACACACACACACACACACACACCACACACACCACACACACACAACACACCACACACACACACACACACACAATGCCGTTTTACATTGCAGATTGTGTATAGATAGAGGAAGCTCAGTGGCATTTATAGATGCTGGCCTGGTTCCTCAAATGCATTCATGTGACCGGTCAAGACCAACACAGCCTGATAGAACCAAGACAGAAGCAGAATTCATAAATCAGTGATGTCATGAGAATAGACTGTGTTGTAGTTGTCAGCAGTGACAATCATCCGGACTTACTTAAGTCTACTGTATGTTGGCATGGGATTATATATTGAGACGCAGAATTAGATGTTCTCACATACAACACACACACAACACACACACACACACACACACACACACACACACACACACACACACACACACACACACACACACACACACACACACACACACACACACACACACACACACACAGACACACAGAGGAATCAATTGGTCCCAATAAACCACACACAGGGCCATTCATTTGTGTAACTCTTTTGTACCCCTGCTGTTGGTCCTTTCAGTGGGAAACATGACTGTATCGAAGCAGTCGTCGTAGTACATTGCGTTCCCAGTTTGGTTAGAAAAGAAAAAATAAATTTCCATATTGGTTTGGCTTGGCGAGAGGATCCTTTTGCGTAACGTTGGTCATCTTGGTCCCTAATTACATACATGGTTACATGGTTTTCAAGAAGAGATCATAGGAAAAGTGCTTTTAAGTGCTGCTTCTACTTATTATAAGTCGACGTGTGTACTTATGTAGACATACTGGGAATGCAGTTGCATAAGATAAGCTAAGATAAGTTAAGATAAGACGGAACTTTATTGATCCCGAAGGAAATTCTTGTGCCAGGTTGCATAGCAATAGAATAAAACAATAGAGAAATAAACAGCAGAATGATAAAGATAAAATAACAGATTTACAAATGTACAGTAAGTCTAAGTCCTCGGAGAAGTATAAAAATATAGGTGAAGTATAAAAGTATAGGCAAGATAAGATATCCAGTCAAACAACTTGGCAATAATAGAAGTGTAATAAAAGGGTAATAATAATAATAATAATAATAATAATAGTAAGAGGAAGTATTGCACATGATATAAAGAATATTAAGAATATTGCAGAACATGATGAAGGGTAATAATATAATAATAATAATAATAATAATGGTAAGAGTATTGTAGTATTGCACATGATATAAAGAATATTAAGAATATTGCACATGATGATGAAAGGTAATAATTGAAGGGTAATAATAATTATAAATAATAATAAATTAATAATAATAATAGTAAGAGTATTGTAGTATTGCACATGATATAAAGAATATTAAGAATATTGCACATGATGATTAAAGGTCATGTATATACATATTTGTATAATTACACATGTGTATACTTGTATCCCAAAAGCAATGTTACAATTGTATATGTAACATGTATATGGATATGTACATGTATATGTATACTTACATGTATATGTATATGTAACATGTATATGTATATGTATATGTACATATACATATACATATACATATACATGTAACATGTACATGTAACATATACATGTAACATATGTATATGTATATGTACATGTAAGTATATGTAACATGAGGATTGTCACACCTTTTAAACACTTTGCGGGATAATAAGGTTGAATAAGCAGGAAGTTGACAGCGCCTCGCCTTTTAGGGCGTACACACCAAACTACAGCACGTAAGTCACATAAAACCACACGATCCAACACACGGGACTTACCTTCACAATTTAGAAAAGTACAAAAGTGTCCAACGAGTGAGATTGTTGGCTAATTTACGACGTGTTTGCCACTCGAAATACGTGACGCCGCGCCGCGCAGAGAGGATCCACGGAGGAGGCGACGAAGACTGGAAGAGACCCGAGGAGGCCAGGATGTCCCGGCTTTCCGAACTTCTGATTGGTCCGCGACGTGGGAGGCTGCGCGCCTATTGGTCGCCTCGCCCGTCACTCAGGACGCAGGCGGCAGCAGGACGTGACAGGATGTTTTTTTCCTTCCTTACGTCAAAAGCGTAACTCCGCCCTGAGCCGTGGTCTACGTCTGGGCGCGTCATTTGCGTAGCGCAGCGTAGCGCGGCGCGGGGGGCGTGGCTTCGGAGCACATTCTTCGGCGTAGCGCGGCGCAGGGGGGGGCGGGGGCTTCGGAGCGCATTCTTCAGCGAGTTGCGACTCAACCCCGAGGAATGTTGTTCTTTATTTTAGACACTTTATGGATTAATTAACCAATATTTAGCACCACGAACTAACAGTAATAATACACTGAATAGTAAACGGTTGTTATCATTATTTATATTTTTGTTTTATTTAATTTTATTTTTTATTTTTTATATTGACTGATACACTGAAGATCTGATACAAAATTAATAATAACTAGAAAAGGCAATTTCTGAAGAAATTGCGGTGTGAATGCTGTTGTAATGGTCCCCCCTTATAATTTCTGCTATGCCGCCATAGCCACGTTGTAGAACGTTCAATTCTGCTTGAAACAGAGTGGCTGGACACCTGTCACTCCCAGGCTCATAAATCCAAAAGTATAAGTCTGTTTGTTTCCATAGTTACATATATGTGACCGTCACAAGATTACCTACGTTTTGATGTATAGATTATTAATGTGGAGTTAATATTGTGGGCACCAAACACACACACACACGTGTGTGTTTGGGGGCGTCACCGCCATAGGCACGCCCATTCTGTGTGTGTGGATAAGGGGGCGTGTGGCGAGGGGGCGTGGAAGAATTTCCTTCGGGATCAATGAAGCTCTATTTTATGTTATCTTATCTTATCTTATCTTAGATCAAATATGCATATATACAAATATATACATACAATTGATGAATGCAAAACGACATATATCACTTTCAAAGTTATTTGTTTCAATCAACTACAATTCTAACTCAAATAACTGAAACAGCATCTATCTTTCAATACAAAATATTTTATTACAGCTAAAAAGACAGACAACTTCAGTGACTGCGTGCAAATTCCAAGGACATTCAAGAAATCGTTCAATGCATCTTTGTTCTTCGTAGAGGATGTGTTGTAGTGGATTCAAAACATCTTTAAGACATCTTAATATAAAACATTCGTGATTTGGAGGAGAACATTAAATAAGGTGACTCTCAAGGTCATTATAAAACATCACAACCCTATCAGGCATTTTTCTGTATTGACACTGCAACATATGAAGGAATATGCAGTCCTCGATTAAAATAGTACAATATCCTAGTTATGGCACCACAGTACTTCAAGAAAAGCTCCCAACATATGTTACTCAGTACTGAGAAACACAGTAGCACAGTAGCTATTCAAATGTTGTTTTAAAAGTGTGCAATTCGTCCATCCTACCACTAGATGACAGTATGCAACACATTGGGATAACTGTAGGCTATTATGTGTCCATTGCATTGAAAAAGAAGTGACTACTTTGTATTAAGGCAAACTTTATCACGTGTGTGAGTGTGTATGTGTGTGTGTGAGAGAGAGAGATAGAGAGAGAGAGAGAGAGAGAGATAGCATTTAGTTTGCCATGTTGACCCAACTCAGTGTGTAGGAGCTGTGTGCGCCCGCTATTGGCTGCTTGAGGACGCTGTGACCCTCTCCCGGCGAGCTGTGGACCAGTTGAAAGCCGGAGGCCTTCAGACCCTGCAGAACGCTGAACCAATAGCGGACCACTTCCTCGTTGGTCCCGCCCACCTCGAACCCTGCCCACTGCAGGTGCACCGTGGCAACAAGGTGGTGGATGCTCCAGAGGGTTCCGTGTTCCATCCAGTTCTGGAATATTCTCCACTCGGCACTGAGCAGGTCGGCATACAGGAAGTCAACCTGGAAAAAAAAAACCCCACACCACCCACATCCAGTCTTATTTCAAAATGACATCATGATGTGTTAAATTGGCAGTCATCTCTAAATGTCAAGTGACAATAGCTAGACCAATTAAATAGAGGAAGGTGGAACAGTATCGGTCAAAACACAAGGTCGCCACGGCATAACTAAACTCGGCATAACAAAACATAACGCAACAGCAGCTCTGGAGTACTTGGAATTGGTGGTCCAGCGATACACATAATTCCCCATCAAACAAAATGTTCAGCAAATCAAATGTTTGTTTCTCAGACCAAGGTGTGTAGAGGTCCTGTGAGGGAAGGTAGGTCGTGGAACTATGGGCACACAGCGCCCTCCGGTGGTCACCGGGAGAACCTGCGCCCATATTTTGTAATTCCACTGACTCAAGTTGTTGCCATGGCAGCCAGAAATGGCGCAGAGCACTGTTGCTATAGAAACCCGCAAGTGAGAGAGCTTTGTGTGTAGGGTGGGGTGGGTTGAGATAGGGGGGGGTGGGAGGAGGGAAGGGGGGTAAGGTATATTTGTTTGGCATTGTGTATGTGCAGACAGTGCCTGCGCCTCCATCCATCGCTGTGTGTGTGCGCACGGTGTGGCGTCGTACCGAGCGATGGCCCAGCGACGCCATGATGTCTCCCAGCGTTCGGGAGACGCTGTTCGGGGCGCCTCTCCTCCTGCCCGTGCGTTTCCGTGGCGATCGCCACTCCAGCCACATCTTGTGGCGGCTGACCACGCCGCCGCTGTCATCGCCGTCGTCGCCATGGAGACTGGCCAAACTGTTGCCAAGGTGACCACCAGACGCATTGGAATTGCTCGGATTGAATCGGTGGACCTCGCATCCCAGCCCGAGAACGGTCTTCACGAAGCCTTCCTCACCCGTCCCCAGGTACATAGTCCCAGTCGTAGTACTACTGTGTTACTGTTACTGTCATGTAGTACTACTACTGCAGTCATAATAAACATACTGTACTCTGAAGCCATTATCCCAGCAGCCAGGTGCCCAATTCTTTTTTCTTTTTGTTATTTTTTTCACGGAACAACAAAATGTGTTTTTAAATCAGGTTTGCCGTGAGTTTGCGCAGGGCCGTGTAATTTGAGGGAGGAGTGAGTAATGCTATGTTTTAATTGCTCGTACCTTTTACAAGGCGTTCACAGACCAGAGAGCGGTGCTGAACACAGGCAGGAGCAGACGAATGAGAGAGTAATAGCACAAATTATATCCTCACAGTGTTGAATGTTGAGTGTGACCTGGAAAAGCAGGCAGACATGTTTGAATCTTAAACGCCATTCGTGAAACGTCTTTAATAACTTATTTTCAGGCAAACGACAGCCACATAAAATACAAACTCAGGCGTTAGCAGCTGCTCTCATTCGTTTGTGTGTGTGTGTGTGTTGTGTTCTTTGCTTTCCACCTCTTACCCACCCCCCCCCCCCCCCCTCACCCTCTGGTGTTGTCTCCTGTCCCACTCAGGTGAACTGTAGCCAGGTGCTGTCTCCAGGCGAGACCCAGGCTTCCCAGGCCCCTGGATCTCCTGACCTGCCCTGGCTCCTGTGTGCAGAGGCGTGGCTGCTCCCAGTAGCAAAACGACCGTGTGTCGCATATTCCTTTAGGTGTGTGTGTGTGTGTGTGTGTGTGTGTGTGTGTGTGTGTGTGTGTGTGTGTGTGTGTGTGTGTGTGTGTGTGTGTGTGTGCGCATGTGTTTATGTATCAGTGTGTCTCCACTGCTGTGCTCATGCATTCACGTCACGTCACGGAATTGGCAGAAAAAATGCAATGCATATTTTAACCGTGTATTCAATAAGCTTCAACATCACATCTCTGCCCCTCTGTCTGTCTGTCACTCACGCTCTCTCTCCCTCTCTCTCTCTCTCTCTCTCTCTCCCTCTCTCTCTCTCTCTCTCTCTCTCTCTCTCTCTCTCTCTCTCTCTCTCTCTCTCTCTCTCTCTCTCTCTCTCTCTCTCTCTCATTCTCCTCTCTCTCTTCTCTCTCCTCTCTTCTCTCTCTCTCCTCTCCTTCTCTCTCTCTCTCTTCTTTCTCTCTCCTCTCTCTCTCTCTCTCTCTCTCTCTCTCTCTCTCTCTCTAACAGTATGGATGGGGGAGATGCAGACTTCGTGAAGTCCTCTGTCTCCCCAGAGGCTTACCGACGTTACAACTCCAGTCAGTGGAGCTACAGGTAAATCACTTGCAGACAGTAGAATGATTTAATGGTGACTTGATGATTTATTTGTCATCATCATAAGTCATTCGTCATTCATATTACAAAGAAAATCTACGGGTTAATGTCATTTCAGAGTCAGTTCAAATGTAACCTTGGCGTGCATGTTTTTGCAAACATCAATGTTAGTATAATTTGTATACTTACACTGAATTAATGGATTCATTGTTAAATGAATAATGATTTGATAATATTGCTCCGATGTGTGACATGTTTGTGTGTGTTCCAGACAAGGCTATGGCGGTTGGGCTGCAGATAGCCTTGGCTCTCAGTATCACAACTATAGTGAATACGGTTCCAACGAGTCCAAAGACATTCTGGACATCTCCAACTACACTCCCCAGAAGGCCAAGTGGCAGCCCTTCCCCGAGAGCCTATCAGAATCGTCCTCCGACTCGTCTCATCTTAGCTCTGCAGCCACCGGCAGTGGGCCAAGCTCAGGAGGCGGGTCCTTTAAACAGAAGGACTCTGCTCCTATTTGTGCAGAGGGCGGCCAGTCGAGCCTGTCTAGCCTGGAGAAGTTAATGATGGATTGGCACGAGAGCGCTGCGGGGCCCTCCTATAACTGGAGTCAGAACGTCCTCTTCCAAAGTGCGGGCAGTGGCAAGCAGGGCAGAGGACGGCGGAAACGGGCTGAACCACAGCCAGAGAAAGAGAGGGCAGCCGCTCTCCCCCCGGATTCCCCGACCATACCGTCTCCCACTCCCGTGCCCAAGCGCGGTGCAGTCGGAGGGCGGCCTCGCGGTACCAGGGGAGGCCGAGGGGGCCTATCCCCGTGCCAGAGGGAGCGGCCCTCGGGCGGGGCCAAAGGCAGGGGCAAGTCGGCCTCTGCATTGGGCGCGGGAGGAGCCGGTGGCGCCGGAGTCGAGTGCTCGGATCTGTTCCAGGAGGGGCCGGACTACTACAGCGGTGACAGCAGCAGTCTCTCCCCGTTGGCCACCCCCAACCCCGCGGCCCCGGCCCCCTACCTCCAGGACCCTTCCGAGTACCCCTCCCCGTATTCCGCCCACCCGTCCACCCCTTCCTCTGAGGAACGCTATCCGGCCATCTACCCCGGGGAGTCCTCCTCCTCGCTCTCCCCCGGCATCTCGTCTCCCCCCTACCCACCCAAACCCACCCCGCCTCCCGCGCAGACCTTCCACCCCGGCCCGTCCAGGACCTTCTCCCCCTCCTGCTCTCCGGCGCCGCGGGGAACGCCGCACGGCAGCACCGCGCTGAGCCCGCCCCACCGCGCGCCGCCTAAAGACCCCCAGTACGCGCAGTACGACTCGCCCAGCTACTGTAGCTCCCCCTTCTGGTACGGACAGTCGTCGCACAGCGGCAGCCCCAGCCCCCAGACGCACCCGGGCGGCCTCTCCGGCGCGACCTCGCACGCCCACTCCAACTCCCACATGAGTCCCCACGGACACGCGCAGGGCAACCCCCTCGCCAGCCCGCACGCCAACACGCTCACGCAGCTCAATCCGAGCGGCCACTCACACAACGCGCACCACCACAACACAACGCATCCCAACTCTAACCTGAGCCCGCACGCCGGCGCCCAGCAACAGCTGCACGCCGGCTCGCACCTGCACACCAACCCGCACGGCGGACACCCCGCCTCGCACAACCACAACCAGCCCCAGCCCCACCCCCACCACAGTAACCCCCACCTACACTCCGCGCAGCACACCCCGCACTCCAGCCCCGGCCTCCACCCCCACCCCGCGGCGATGGGCTTCGAGGAGCGCACCCCCCGTCCCCGATGGCCCACAAGCGAGAGCTGAGCGGCCAACAGCAGCAGCAGCAGCAGCAGCCAGCAGCAGATGAGCACTGGCCACCACCCGGGCGCCATGGCCACACTCCCCCGTACCACAAGCCCCGCTGGACTCCTCGCCCCACCAGGAGGACCTGGTGGGGGGCTACGCCCTGCCCCACCACCCCTACCAAGGGGTGGGCCAGCGCTACGTGGCCCAGGCGGGCCGGGGGGCGGGCGGGGGGTGCTGTGCCAGCTGCTTGAGCCCGCCTCCGACGACAGCTTCAGCGTCACCAGCCTGTAGCAGCAGCAGCAGCAGCAGCAGCAGCAGCAGCAGGTGAGCATCACCCATTCATCCACTTACATAACCCCCCACATGCCGGGGCCTACGGCTGATGGAAGCATAGGAGGACGCGTGGCTTCAGAAAGCAATTTTAGGTCAACCGTCTGGTGCTTGGCTGATTAGTAACAGTCCAGAGGTATAATTCATGTATGAAATCTGCTGACGCATGGAAAAAAAAAAAACATGGGCAGGAGTTTCACTTCCTAAACTTGGACTTGTCCACCTCTGATTTACAGACCACTTGTCACTTGTTAACCT
>PIJE02001454.1:97904-102904 GCA_002895965.2 Coryphaenoides rupestris
GGAGCAGCGCGCCGGGTGCGTCTGGGTGGCTGGGGGCTGCCGCTGTGCGACGACTGTCCGTACCCAGAATAGGGGGAGCTACAGTAGCTGGGCGAGTCGTACTGCGCGTACTGGGGGTCTTTAGCGGCGCGCGGTGGGGGCGGGCTCAGCGCGGTGCTGCCGTGCGGCGTTCCCCGCGCGCCGGAGAGCAGGAGGGGGAGAAGGTCCTGGACGGGCGGGTGGAGAAGGTCTGCGCGGGAGGCGGGGGTGGGGTTTGGTCGGGGTAGGGGGGAGAGAGATGCCGGGGGAGAGCGAGGAGGAGGACTCCCCGAGGTAGATGGCCGAGATAGCGTTCCTCAGAGGAAGGGGTGGACGGGAGCTGGGCCGGAAATACGGGGAAGGGGTACTCGGAAGGGTCCTGGAGGTAGTGGGGCCGGGGCCGCGGGGTTGGGGGTGGCCAACGGGGGAGAGACTGCTGCTGTCACCGCTGTAGTAGTCGGCCCCTCCTGGAACAGATCGAGACACTCGACTCCTGCGCCACCGGGCTCCTCCCGCGGCCCAATGCAGAGGCCGAACTCTGCCCCTGCCTTTGGCCCCGCCCAGAGGGCCGCTCCCTCTGGCACGGGGATAGGCCCCCTCGGCCTCCCCCTGAACCGCAGAGGCCGCCCTCCGAACTGCACCGCGCTTGGGGCACGGGAGTGGGAGACGGTATGGTCGGGGTGGAATCCGGGGGGAGAGCGGCTGCCCTCTCTTTCTCTGGCTGTGGTTCAGCCCAGTTTCCGCCGTCCTCTGCCCGTCTTGCCCACTGCCCGCACTTTGGAAGAGGGACGTTCTGACTCCAGTTAATAGGAGGGCCCCCTGCAGCGCTCTTCGTGCCAAATTCCATCATTAACTTCTCCAGGCTAGACAGGCTCGACTAGGCCGCCCTCTGCCACAAATAGGAGCAGAGTCCTTCTGTTTAAAGGACCCGCCTCCGAGCTTGGCCCACTGCCGGTGGCTGCAGAGCTAAGATTGAGACGAGTCGGAGGAGGATTCCGATAGGCTCTCGGGGAAGGGCTGCACTTGGCCTTCTGGGGAGTGTAGTTGGAGATGTCCAGAATGTCTTTGGACTCGTTGGAACCGTATTCACTATAGTTGTGATACTGAGAGCCAAGGCTATCTGCAGCCCAACCTCCATAGCCTTGTCTGGAACACACACAAACATGTCACACATCGGAGCAATATTATCAAATCATTATTCATTTAACAATGAATCCATTAATTCAGTGTAAGTATGCAAATTATACTAACATTGATGTTTGCAAAAACATGCACGCCAAGGTTACATTTGAACTGACTCTGAAATGACATTAACCCGTAGATTTTCTTTGTAATATGAATGACGAATGACTTATGATGATGACAAATAAATCATCAAGTCACCATTAAATCATTCTACTGTCTGCAAGTGATTTACCTGTAGCTCCACTGACTGGAGTTGTAACGTCGGTAACCCTCTGGGGAGACAGAGGAGCTGAATGGGCTACATTTAGCCATGGACATGTGCCCTCCCCCTGGAGAGGTAGGTCCCCCCAACTCGCCTCGCACTGCCAAGGACTGACCGGCGCCCGGGTATCCGCCGAAGCCCCGCTTGGCTGACAGCTGGTAGCCGGAGTAACCCAATTGCGCTGCACTAAGAGCGGCTGTCATCCCGCTGCTCTGCCCAGGCCCCAAGGAAAAGCTGCAGTCTAAAGACCTCTGGGACACCCCACCACCTGCAGACGGAGACGTCGCGGAGAAGCCCGAAGAGTACGAGCCATAAGAAGAGGGATGCGGGCTGCTGGGAGAATGGGAGAGCGAGAGGGACGGAGGAGTGGACTTCGGATAGCCGGGGGGCGTGGGTGAGGTTTGGGGGAGATTGTTGTAGTTGTAGGGAGTTCTGGCTGAGGAGGGCTGAGTCTGAGCCGGCCCCTCGCCCGCTGCTGCCCCTATTGCTTTAGGGCTCCGTTTGGAGAAGGCAGGGGACCAGCTAGGTCCAGGGACCGGGCTGGAAGGCTCGTAGCCGGGGGTGGACGGAGCCTTGCGGGACTCTCGTTGTGAGGAGGCGTCCAACAGGTCCGAAGAGTCGTCAGAGTCGAGAAGTGAGCGGAAGTATCCGGCAAACAGACCCTGGGATCCCTCCCCGGCAGGCCCGGCTCCTCTTCCCCCTGCGGCGCCGCTAAACGTCCCTCCTCGACCGGACTCGCAGGAGGAGAAGCCCCCCCTGGGCGATCCGGAGGCCTGGTAGGCCCCGCCTTTCTCCCGCTCCATGCTGCCCTCCTCCCCCCAGGGGCCTGCGCCGTTCCCCCAGTCCTGTCCCATGGATCCAGCCTCACCCTTTAACGCCCCGTTCTTTCTGGAGCGTCTCTTCCTAACCGGCTTTTCTCCACCCAACTCGCTTCCCACGATGTCCCCTCCCCGGACCACACCAATAACCGGACCCCACCCTGCATTTGGCACACTTTCCCCTCCGTTTCCTGGGCAAAGGCCCACATCAGACTGAGGGTGAGGATTGTAGTAAGGGTTCGAGGGGGTGTACGCTTTCTTGCCAATGGATTCCAAAGGAGAAATCACTGAAGCGTTGCTTTTGTTGAAAATCACTGCGCCCATGGTCGCCGCCTGCCTCCCCCTCCCCCGCCCAACCACCCCCCTGGCCCTTGCCAACCCCTGCGGCCTAAAACCCAGTTGAGGCGACTGCAGCAGGTTGTGGTATAATTCCGCGGTTCTCAGACGGTTATATGGAAGCTCTCCGGGTCACTGGGCGTCCAGCAGCGAGGCGGGGAACATCGACCCGTGGTAGGGGGCTGCCTGTTTAGAAAGGCCAGCTTGGAGAGTACGTCCCCATACTCTGTTTTCACGTCATTGGTATCGTTCACGTAGGACGGGAAAGGACATGGGAGCTTAGTCCGGCGTCTCCTCCTGGGTTTCTTGGGCTGCTCCTGGTTGCCAGCAATAACCGCGATGCTCACCGTTTCCCCCGGTATTCCGGGCGGCGCCTGCTTGGGCGGGCGCCCCCGCCGGCGTTTGAGAATGACGGGGAGTTCTCCGGGCGGGAACATCACCATGACGCTCTTCCCGTTGTTCTTCATGCGAAGGAGCGCGGTGGGCTCGCGGACCGACTCCAGCCCTTCCAGCGCCCCCTCGTTGGTCTTCTCCGGCCCCATGACCGTCTCCAAGTTGGAGATCTTGTAGCTTTTCTGACGGCGGCTGAGGTTGACGGGAATGCGAGCCACTTTGACCACAATCCTCCTCACCTGGGGACCGAAAGCCAGAAGAGAAACACACATGCTTACCGTATGGCTTTCGAGAGCTTCAATATAAATTAGACACACACATTATGGAAGTTTAAAGGGCGACTGCAGTGTGATTTTAGTCTCAGTCATCCTATCACTGACAAGCAGGTTGAAACTATGTGAATACGTATTTCCCGTATTTACCTGATATTGATAGGCAGAGGCAATCCATCGATTAAAAGTGTCAGTGCGAGTACCAGGGTGCGCCCAGTGTTTATCTGGATTTTGTGCTCCAAAACATCTCTAGCTGTGTCCGATTTCCTACCTCATCCGATACGATCGAGCCAGGGATGTGATGGGAGGTTTAAAACCAGAGTGGTCCTTCAAATTGAAGGAATTGATTAATGATTTAATAATATCCATTACTCACCCCAACAAAGCGCCCACGCCTGCCTTTGGTAGTCGGGGTCACCTCCACCTCAACAGGTTCTTCCTTCCTCACAGTAATGAGCTGAGGTCCAGAGATGCTTGGCGTGCGAGGGAAGGCGGCCGTGAGGGTTAGGGCGATGAGAAGAGGCGGGGTTTGGAGCGGTACGATGAGAAGAGGCGGGGTTTGGAGCGGTACGATGAGAAGAGGCGGGGTTTGGAGCGGTACGATGAGAAGAGGCAGGGTTCGGAGAGGTACGCACGGATTTAGGGCCGGGTCTCCTGGCAGATTTGGGGGAGGGTCTGGGCCCGGCACTTTGGGCCTAGCTTAGGTCCAGGTTTAGGCCCGGATTTAGTTGTTGCCTTGGGAACCGGCTTGGGCGTGACGGTTAGAGCCAAGGGGAGTTGTGTAGGGCAGGGGACTGCAGGGACAATCGTGTCCACACAGGGGAGCTCTTTCACTTCCCCGACCAGTGCTTCCTCTTTGACTCTCAATATCTTAACCTCCGTCGATTCCTCCGTTCCGCCCTCCTCCGGGTCTTTCTCCCTCCGCCCCCTCCTGTCCCCATCCTCGGTGCTTCGGCGGATGCGTGATGATTTTCGGAGGTGACAGGGGAAGCGTGGACGCCCAGAGCTACGGAGGGCATACTTCCTCTCCGCCTCGACAGGAAGAGAAGAGGAAGAAGAAGAAGAAGAGGGGTCAGGTGGGAGGCTGGGGCCAAGGGGAATGGGACTCACGGTTGAAGGGAATTCTCTGGCGGCCGCGAGGGCAGAAGACGCCGGCTGGTCGGGAACAGCGACAGGATGGTTGATGAGGGAGAGCGGGGGCTGGGGTTGAGGCGGAGGTGAGGCCACGTGAGGGGCCTCTGCGGCCGAGTGTGTCCTGACCTGCTCCGGCCCTTCGGGGCCCGCGTGGGTTCCCGTGGCGACCGCGCTCGTGCAGAAACCGCTGTTATTTTGCGGGGAATGCGAGACCGCCTGTGCACTGGGCTCCACGTGCGTCTGCATGGTCCTCGGGGGCGGCAGGAGGGTCTCCAGCAGTTGGCTCCGTCTGCGCGTCCCCTGCCCCGGTCGCCTGGACACGCGCACGCCGTTAGCCAGGGTGGAGGGGGGACGGGGATGGGGATGAGGGGGGCGGAGGGCGGGAGGGACGGGGGGTCGTACGTCACCGGGACCGGACCATCGCTGCGGGGTTCCAGGTCCCTCTCCTGGACCCCCAGATCCTTGGTCCAGATCTCAGGTCCTTCCAGCCCTCCGGAAACCTCCGCGCGGTCCTCGTCCTCCGTCGGGCCTCGGCCACAGCCCGCCGGCTGGGCTGCGGTCAAACCTAGCGTCCCCGACAGG
>PIJE02001454.1:114953-130506 GCA_002895965.2 Coryphaenoides rupestris
CCCGCCGACGGTGGGATTACACCCCCCCACAGAAACACGACGTCGTGACACCGACACGTCAACGGTCGACACCGTGTTTCGCGCTCGAAGTGTCGCGCGCTCAAACCCATTCGTGGGGGACGGACTCGAAAAAAAGCATAAAACATCCGCCGGCAAATTAGTATTCATCGCGAACGCAAAACGACCTCGTCGCCTTTTTTTCCACAAAACCTTTCTTTCTCGCGTTCAGGTCGTCGTCGTTCGTCGGCGCGCTCGACGAGTCTCCCCCCCCCCCCCCCGCACGGCGAGAACACACATTAACGGAATATACAGAAGTCACTGGGGAGACGCCAGACTTTGTTCAGCACAATCAGCCTTCAATCAGACATCCAGTCACTGTTCCTTTAGTCTCCAATTATCGCAAAAGGGGGGGGGGGGGGGGCTTATTCCCAATACACTTTGCGAAAGCAAGATCATCACAAAAAGTCGGTGAATCTATCTGTTATGTTATGTGGTTAATGGTAAATGGATTGCATTTCTATCACGCTTTTATCCAAAGCGCTTTACATTCACTCATTCATACACCGACGGCGGTGTCAACCATGCAAGGTAACAACCAACACGTCAGGAGCAGTTAGGGTTAGGTGGTGTCTTGCTCAGGGTACACCTCCACACTTACACTATATGGCCAAAGGTCAGTGGACACTCCTACTAATTATTGAGTTCAGGTGTTTCAGCCGCACCCATTGCTAACAGGCGCATAAAATCAAGCACATAGCCGTGAAATCTCCACAGACAAACATTTACAATTCAGAATGGTTCGCGAAGAGCTCAGTGACTTTTGAACACGGCACTGTCATAGGATGCCATGAGTCAGTTTGTGATATTCCTGCCCTACTAGATGTGCCCCGGTCAACCGTAAGTGCTATTATTGTGAAGTGGAAGCGCCTAGGAGCAACAACAGCTCGGCCACGAAGTGGTAGACCACGCAAACTCACAGAGCGGGGACGACGAGTGCTGAATCGCCTATCATCTGCTGTATCACTCACTACAGAGTACCAAACTGCCTCTGGAAGCACCATCAGCGCGAGAACTGTGCGTCGGGAGCTTCATGGAATGGGTTTCCGTGGCCGATCAGCTGCCCACAAGCCTCCCATCGCCGTGCGCAGTGCCAAGCGTCGGTTGGAGTGGTGTGCAGCACGCCGCAGCTGGACTCTGGAGCAGTGGAAACGTGTTCTTTGGAGTGATGAATCACGCTTCACTGTCTGGCAGTCTGACGGACGAATCTGGGTTCGGCGGATGCCAGGAGAACGTCGCTTTCCGGAATGCATAGTGGACAGGATGTGAAGACATCTTAGCCAATTGGGCGCTTCCAACTTTGTGGCAACAGTTTGGGGAAGGCCCTTTGCAAGGTCCATGAAGACGTGTGATGAGTTTGGTGTGGAGGAACTCGATTGGCCTGCACAGAGCCCCGACTTCAACTCCAATGAACACCTTTGGGAGGAATTAGAACGCCGACTGCGAGCCAGGCCTTCTCGTCCAACATCAGTGCCTGACCTCACAAATGCTCTTTTTGGCTGAATGGGCACAAATTCCCACAGACACACTCCAAAATGTTGTGGAGAGCCTTCCCAGAAGAGTGGAAGCTGTCATAGCCGCAAAGGGGGGGGGGGGTCCAACTCCATATAAATGCCAATGGTTTTAGAATGGGATGTCCAACAAGCTCATATACTGTAGGTGTGATGGTCAGGTGTCCACTGACTTTTGGCCATATAGTATGTATATACCATTCTGATTTGGTGTTGTGTGTGTGTGTGTGTGTGTGCTGTGTGCGTGTGCGCGTGTGTGTGTGTGTGTGTGTGTGTGTGTGTGTGTGTGTGTGTGTGTGTGTGTGTGGCGTACTATGCTTTTTTCCATCACTCTCTCCTGTTTAATAATTGAGCTGATTCTGTCCAGCTTGTTAGGGAGGTACCCAACAGTCTTGTTCTCTCTCTCTCTCTCTCTTTCTCTCTCTCTCTCTCTATCTCTCACCCTCTCTCTCTCTCTGTCTCTCTCTCTATCTCTCACCCTCTCTCTCTCTCTCTCTCTCTCTCTCTCTCTCTCTCTCTCTCTCTCTCTTCTCTCTCCTCTCTCTCCCTCTCTCTCTCTCTCTCTCTCTCTCTCTCCTCCCCCATATCCCTCTCTCACCATGTTTCTCTCTCTCTCCTCTCTCTTTCTCCTTCCCCCTCTTTCCCACAATCTGTCTGTCCTCCTCATTTATCACTGCATTGTATTCCTGACCCCCCCTGTCCTCTCTCTCTTTCTCTCTCTCGCTCTCTCCTCTTTCCCGGCAAATCCCTCTCTACGCTGACCTCTCTGCCTCCTCTCTCCACCCCCCCCCTCCCCCCCCCCCCACCCCCTCCCCCCCCCCCTCCCTCCCTCCCCTCCAGCGGAGGTGAGAGGTCGATGCTTCGCTCTCCACTGTCAGACTCCAACCGTGGAACTTCCCAGAAGAGTGGCAGCTGCATAGCCGCAAAGGGGGGTCCAACTCCAATGGTTTTAGAATGGGATGTCCAACAAGCTCATATACTGTAGGTGTGATGGTCAGGTGTCCACTGACTTTTGGCCATATAGTGTAACTCGGTGGAGCCCCGGGGGTGGAACCAGCAACCTCCCTGTTGCCAGACAACTCTTCAACTCTTCAACTCGCCCTTACCCCGTGCTGTTTGCGTACGCACCTGCATCCGACATACTAACTATCTTACAATACCATACCACAATGGGAGTCGACCCCTGACCTTGGTGTTGGTGCCGTGCATCTCTCGGGTTGACAGGACTCGTCTGCTGACTCTCAGTAGACGGAAAGGAACAATCAGAAAGGAAGCACAAACACGCATTTCTCACCACGCGTGTGCGCTTGCCATGTGTCAACTTCGTCTGCTCCATCGCCATAGCGACTTCTATATAAAGAGGATGTGCGGCCTCAGCGACTTCGCGTGCTGATTGGTGGAGTGAGGAGAGCGCTGATTGGCTGAGCAGTGGGCTGTCATCGTCTGCAGGGTGTACCTGTGTATGTGTGTGCGTGCGTGCGTGCGTGTGTGTGCATGAGTGTGTGTGTGTGTTTGTGTGTGTGCGTGCGTGTCACACTGTAACACACACACACACACACACAGAGACACACAAGAAATGCAAACACAAATCGACACACACACACACACACACACAGACACACACACACACACTTGCAAAAGATTGATCCGCCTTTTGCACACACACACACACACACACGCACACACACGCACACACACACACACACGCACACACACACACACATATAGATGGGGTGTGTTAGGTGCGCTGACCCTGTCAATGAGGACATGGGGAACATCAGCACAGCTACAAGGCCGTTGCCATGACAACTAGCGCCGCTCACACAGGTAAGAAACACAATAGGCCCGCGCCGTTATATTTTTCCTGTTCACACGCACACACACACACACACACACACACACACACACACACACACTTATACATTTATGTATATATACATATAAACAATATATACGCATATATACTGTACATCACTTATATAAATATACATCATACATACGCACAAAGACACACACACACACACACACACACACGCATCCTGCAACATGCACTCAGCCAAGCCAGACAGTCATGCATGCCAAGAGAAACTAATTTCTTTGACACTTGTTAAGGAAGGGAAATATTCAAGCACACATTAGTCTTCAAGTGTTTAAATTCAGTTAATTAGTTCTCCTGGCTGAAAGAGAGAGGGACACAGAGAGAAACAGAGAGAGAGAGAGAGAGAGAGAGAGAGAGAGAGAGAGAGAGGGGGGGGGGGGGGCAGAGAGAGGGAAAGAGAGGGAGACAGATGGAGAGAGAGCGAGAGATAAAAAGAGATAAAGAAAGAGATAGATAGATAGATAGATAGACAGATAGATAGATAATAGATCATAGATATATAGACAGACAGATCAGCATACTAGATATAGATATAGATAGATAAAGAGATATTAGATTTATATAGACAGAGAGAAAGATAATGAATAGCTAGATATAAGATAGATATAGATCATAGACATATAGCGAGACAGACCAGCATATAGACATAGATACATAGAGAGAGATTAAATAGATATAGATAGATAGATAGATAGATAGATAATAGATCGATAGAGAATATTAGATAGATAGATCATAGACATATAGAGAGACAGATCAGCATATAGATATAGATATAGATAAATCGAGAGAGATTAGATAGATATAGATAGATAACAGATAGATAGATAGATAGATTATAGACATATAGAGACAGACCGGCATATAGACATAGATAGATAGAGAGAGATGAGATAGATATAGATAGATAGATAGATAGATAGATGATAGACATAATAGAGACAGATCAGCATATAGATATAGATAAACAGAGAGAGATTAGATAGATATAGATAGATAGATAGATAATAGATAGATAGATAATATTAGATAGATAGATCATAGACATATACAGAGAGCGACCAGCATATAGATATAGATATAGATAAATAGAGAGAGATTAGATAGATATAGCTAGATAACAGATAGATAGATAGATAGATAGATAGATAGATAGATAGATAGATAGATAGATAGATAGATAGATAGATAGATAGATAGATAGACATATAGAGACAGACCGGCATATAGATATACTGTAGATAGATAGGGAGAAATTAGATAGATATAGATAGACAGATAGATAATAGATAGCTAGATAATAGATTAGATAGACAGATCATAGACATAATAGAGAGACAGACCGGCATATAGACATAGATAGACAGAGAGAGACTAGATAGACATAGATATAGATAACAGATAGATAGATAGATAGATAGATAGATAGATAGACAGATCATAGACATATAGAGAAACAGATCAGCAACATGCTCCCGCTGCCACGGTCGGGAGGCAGACAGCGCACGTCGCCGAGGCCCCTAAATTACCCGCCGCTGTCACAACCCAGACTCTGACATTGACTTCTCTCTCTCACTCTCCCTCGTGTGTGCGCCCCCCCCCCCCCCTCCCGCTCCCCCCCCTTCCTCTCATTTTGTCTTTCCCGCATAACCCCCCCCCCCCCACCACCACCACCCCCTCCCCCCTCCCAGTCTCTCATACACACAAACACACTCAGACGGTCTGATAATCACCAGCATGAGTATAGAAGACGCGTGTCTCTGGCTGGCTGTGGGCGTCACTCAACACCAACGGTCGGTCGGCCGCCTGTTGCCAATGCGGGATGAGGAGGGACACACACACACACACACACACACACACACACACACACACACGTGTGTGTGTGTGTGTGTGTGTGTGTGTGTGTGTGTGTGTGGTGGCGGGTGCAGAGTGATGCACGGACTCTGTTTGTCGGTGGGCCCCGAGATAATTACAGGACGACACTTCCCTCCCCCATCTCCGTCACAGAGAGAGAGAGAGAGAGAGAGAGAGAGAGAGAGAGAGAGAGAGTGTCACTATAGGCCTCACTCCCTCCTCTCTCTCCTCCTCCTCCCTCCCTCCCTCCATCCCTCCCTCCTCCTCCTCCTCCTGCTCCTCCTCCCAGGGATTGCACCTGTGTGTCTTTTCCCTCTCTCTCCCCCTCTCTCCTCCCTCTCTCCTCCCTCTCCCCATTGATCCGGGATGGAGGGATGGAGTGGTAGAGGGGTGTGTGTGTGTGTGTGTGTGTGTGTGTGTGGGGAGGGACGGACGCGACGGACCGTTGGATTGACTGTAAACGGTTCCATGTCCCCGGCTTACCTCACTCTGCTGTGGGGCGGGCGGGGGGGGGGGGGGGGGGGGGAATTGGCGAGGGGGGGGGGCGTTGTGGGTGGGGGTGGGGTTGTGGGTGGGACGTGGCTTCGTGGGACAATCATTAGGGTGGGGGGTGCCGGGGGGGGGGCGGAATATACGCTCAAATATTATTCTAGATGCAATGGAATAGAGATGCAATAAAATAAGATCACATGTTTAATTGATCTGCAACATGATCAATAGGCATTATGTACACGCACACACATACGTATGCAGCTGAAAAAATAATTAGACAAAGAAAATATAGCAAAGATATGTGCCAGTGCGTCATAAATTGATCAGTATTGGTATTATTATTATGATTATTAATACTATTATTACTATCACTGTGACCGCAGAGGAGAAACAACGCAACGTTAAGCAGCCAGGAGGAGGAGGAGGAGGTTGAGACCGAAAAATTCCTTTAAACAAAAAAAAAAACACCAAAGAAAATGTTGCCCAGTGGTTTTGCACATCTGGATGCGATTGAGTGGTGGACGCTGTATAGGCTGGCCTACAACATTTGGATAAGGGTACACACACACACACGCACACACACACACACACACACGCACACACGCACACACACACGCACACACACATGCATGCATACACACACACACACACACACACACACACGATGGTGCGCACTCACCAGAGAGAGAGAGAGGGAGAAGCAAGCAACCGCTGCTGCTGCTGCTGCTGCTGCGGCGGTGTGGTGGTGCTGGAGGAGGTGGAGAAGCTGCTGGGTGGTGGAGAAGCTGCTGGGTGGTGGTGGTGGTGGAGAAGGAGGTGAAGGTGGTGGTGGTGGTCCTGGTCTACCCTTTGGTCTTCTGTCACAGAGCGGCTACAGACAGACGCGCGTCCTCCGCTCCGTTCACCGGGACTCCTGTGCTGGCGGGAGGATACCCGTCTCTCCCGCGGTCTCCTCGCTTCTGTCTCTTGCAGTGTGGAGGAGAGGAGTCGGAGAGAGAGAGAGAGAGAGGTAGAGAGAGAGAGAGAGAGAGAGAGAGAGAGAGAGTGAGGTAGGCAGAGGGAGAGGGAGAGAGAGGTTGGCAGAGAGAGAGAGAGAGAGGTTGGCAGAGAAAGGTAGTGAGAGAGAGAGAGAGAGAGAGAGAGAGAGAGAGAGAGAGAGAGAGAGGGTCTTCTCCTCGTCTCTCTCCACAAAAAATAACCCGGACTGGGGGGGCTCACATCACAACATCTGCACGTCTGCACATCTGCAGAGATATATACTGTACAGCTGATGTGAATGCGCATGGGCAAAAGCAGAGGTGTGATGTATGAGGGAGAGAGAGACTGTCTTCTATGTCTCTCTCTCTCTCTCTCTCTGTCTCTCTCTCTGTGTGTGTGTGTGTGTGTGTGTGTGTGTGCTATTAACATGCAGATGTGGTTAAAAGGTTCAGCCAAATGGTTGCAGCTTGGATCTTGGCTTGGATCTCACTCGAGGCAATAGAAACCCTCCCACCACCCCAGTGTGTGTGTGTGTGTGTGTGTGTGTGTGTGTGTGTGTGTGTGTGTGTGATTCCCAGCGTCTCTGCTGCTGCTGCTGCTGCTGCCGCCTGTGCGCTCTGAGCACAATCCGGGGATCCGCAGCTCTGGACGCCTCATGTCTCTGGAACTCTGGGAAATGTAGTGAAAATTGATTGGATTGGGTGGATTGAAGTCAAATAATTAAAATGAAAACAAATATATAATATATATGAATGTCATACATTGTAAGAATGAGAAAGTGAAAGAAAAAACAGAGAGTTGATATGTGTGAGATCCATGGATGTAGTACTTATTTTTATTTGTATTTCATTGATTAATTTTGATTTCATTTTTTGTTATTTGTATTATTCTATTGTTTATTTCTCTCTACTGTTTTTTTCTATTGCTATGCAACCTGGCACAAGAATTTCCTTCGGGATCAATGAAGTCTATCTTATCTTATCTTATTCTATCTTATCTTATCTTATGAAGTCTATCTTATCTTATCTTATCTTATCTTATCTCAGGTCAAGTCGGTGTCCTGGTTCTGTGTTGTGTCGGTCAGTCTGTCAACATCCAGCCTCGCCACCTTCTGATGAAATTACAAGACAGGAATAAAAGCAGCATAGCAGCACAGCAATCTATTAAAAACACCAGAGTAATCTTGACACTACATTTCTTTCTATTGCCTACTTGTTTGATATTTCTTGCTGTTTATTTGCTTATTTGGTCATATTTCTCATTCCCCCCCCTCCCCCCCCCCCTGCTGCTGATTTTGCTGTATACACTGTAAATCGTGTGGATATTCTGATTCTTTCCCTTCAATTTGTGATATTCGTGATATTTGTATTGTTCATTCCGCTGGGCATCGCCACTTTTTCATTTCACTGGACATCCTGTGTGTGTGTGTGTGTGTGTGTGTGTGTGTGTGTGTGTGTGTGTGTGTGTGTGTGTGTGTGTGTGACGATTAAACTTCTTGAATCTTGAATCTACGAGAAAAATAACCAAGCCAAAGAATAAAGAACCAAAGAATAAAAGACACTGTGCCAAACCCTGGAAAGATATTGATATTTATTACAATCATACAACGACCGGGGGGGGAACGGATCATACGGACATTACAGTCGTGTTCGAACAGGAATAAAGAGAATGTATTCCCTCCCCAAACACACACAGTGACCTCTGACCCCTGAGCCCCCCCTCCCCCCCCCCTCCTCCTCCTCCTCCTCCTCCTCCTCCTCCTACAGCGCCCGCCCACCCTAGCCGGGTACGAGATAAAGCTTTCTGCGGGAGCGCACTGATATAAAATGGTAAGTAAATGAAAATGAAACGGTAAAAGATTAAAATACATTCATACAAAAAAGGGCATACAGTGTATCAGACGAGCGACGCGAGTTGGACTTTGTCCGTTTCCCAGAGACATCGGTAAGAGATATAAAAAGAGGCCGTTAAACACAAATCTTGTTTTTAGTACAAAGAAGAATACTTTTAATAAAATTGACAAAGACGTGACAAAAGTGTTCAGGCGACGTTCAGGCAGGAACGGGCCCCCTTTTTTTAAAGTGGCTCCGACTATTGTGCGAATGGCTGAACAGTAGAGAACACACTCGAGACTGAGACTCCGAAGGACACTTTTTTCCCCGGCAATATAAAAAAATCTTCATCGCGAGGAAAAACAACTAAACCTCACCGACCCACCCGCCCGCCCACCCACCAGCCCACCCGCCATCCCACCCACCCGCCCACCCACCAGCCCACCATCCCACCATCCCACCCAACCGCCCCTTCCCCTCCTGCCTCCTCCACCAGGCACCTTAACAACCACCGTCCTCGCTTTCTTTAGTTCCTAGTTGTCATGGTTACAGAGGAAAGCAATATGGCGTCATCATCACCATCATCATCATCATCATCGCGGTCGTCGTCGTCGTCGTCGTGGCGATGGTGGGTTGTTTGCCACGCCGTTCGTGGCCTGAAGTCGCGGGTGGACAAGGCAAGACACACCGGCGGGGGGGGGGGGGGGGGTATTAAGACGCTCCGTTTTGCAGCTTTGATTGTCCCTCCCGCCCCGCCGCCACACCCCCACCCCCCCCCCCCCCCCCTATAAAAGTATATACGTAAAAGAAAGAAATAAAAGCATTTATTTTTCTCCATCGTGTCTTTGTTCCACCTGCAATTCAGGTGCGCAAACTAAGAGTAGCCGCACAATACTCCAATACTGGTAACACTGAAATGTGTGATTGCATTTGTAAGAACTTCAAACCAATCGGTGACGAGAGACAGAGCAATCCTCTCTCTCTCCCCCCTCTCTCTCTCTCTCTCTCTCTCTCTCTCTCTCTCTTGGTCCAGCTCGGTGTCTCTCCCTCTCCGCCCTCGCTCACAGCTTGTCGCCCGGCTGGTACTGGGGCTCGGTGGCGGTGAAGTAGTCCTCCAGGAAGGACTGCAGGTACTCGAACGTGTGCCTCTCGTCGGCCTCGCGGCGCCAACACTGCACCATCAGCTCGTGGAGGGAGGCGGGGCAGCCGGGCGCGCACGGCATCCGGTAGCCGCGCTCCACCTGCTCCAGCACCTCCCGGTTGTTCATGCCTGGGATGGGTGGAGGAGGGAGAGAGGGGGGGAGGCGGGGGTGGTGGTGGTGGTGGTGGAGGAGGGAGAGAGGAGGACATGGGAGGAGGGAGGGGAGGGGAGGTGAGGGAGAGGACAGAGGTGGGAGAGGAGGGGAGGGAGAGAGGAGGTCAGGGGTGAGGGAGAGAGGAGGTCATGGGGTGGGAGGGAGGGAGGGTGGGGGGCGGAGGGTGGAGGTCAAGGGGTGGGGGGAGAAGGACGGAGCAGGGGTGGAGGTGATGGAGGGGGGGGGAGACAGTGAGGTGAGATGGAAGGGAGGGAAGGTGGGGGCGTGGAGGGAGAGAGGAGGTCATGGGAGGGGATGGAGGCCGGCGAACGAGCGACGCAGAGAGAGAAAGACAAAGGAGAAAGAGGAGGAGAGCGTGGGAGGTGAGGAAGAGAGGTGAGGAGGAGGAGGAGGAGGAGGAGGAGGAGGGGGGAGAGAGGAGGAGACTTTTGTTACGGACTTAGGAACCCAGGAGGACAAAAGAGAAAATCACTTCTTAATCCCAACGCTCCCGGTGGATGTGTGTGCAGTAGTCGGCTGGTTTCGATGTAAACTGCGCTGCGACCAGAATCGCAAATCCCTGAAAACTGAAATCACACAACTAATCCGTGCGACCGGAATAAAAAATAATAAAAACGACGGTATAATCCAATAAAAAAAATAAATGGAATCCTAATCATAAAAACACCTTAACTTGCGGAGTCTTTTTCAACTCCGGTTCCTATTATTTAATTTCATCATTCAATGTTATTTTAAGTTATTTCAAGAATTGCCTTCGGGATTAATAGTTTTACCTTATCTTATCTTATTGCATGACACATCATAGAGCCTACAGAGGCGAGGTCATCGTATGCTAGAGACGATGATGATGATGATGATGAGGTGATGATGTCACTTCCTCCTACCCGGGTAGGGCACGCGGCCCTTGGTGATGAGCTCCGTCAGCAGGATGCCGAAGCTCCACACGTCCGACTTGATGGTGAAGCGTCCGTACAGCGCGGCCTCCGGAGCCGTCCACTTGATGGGGAACTTGGCGCCTGCAGAGCACCACACCGCACCGCACACACACACACACACACACACACACACACACACAACGCGCATGACAGTGTGAGAGTCCGACAGAGAGACACTGACATCCTCTCTCTCTCTCTCTCTCTCTCTCCCATCTCTATCTCTTGCTCTCTCTGTCTCTATCTCTTGCTCTCTCTGTCTGCATCTATCTTTCTTTCTCCGTCTCTCTTCTCTCCATCTCCTTCTTCTCTTTCTCAAGCTATTCGTCACCCTCTCTCTGTCCGACGAAAACGTACAAATTCATCCGGACTTCTGCGGCCGGCTGCTGTGATCTCACGGACGGATCTCATCGTCGGAGGGAATAAAAAAAACCTTGAATATTGGATATCTATTGACTCATGGAGGAGTCTGGACACGGCCACGGGGCGCCGGAAGGCCGCGACCTCTCTCACCTTGTCTGGCGGTGTACTCGTTGTCTTCGATGAGCCGGGCCAGACCGAAGTCAGCGATCTTGCACACCAGGTTTTCCCCGACCAGGATGTTGGCGGCGCGCAGGTCCCGGTGGATGTAGTTCATGCGCTCGATGTAAGCCATCCCCGCGGCGATCTGCGCAGGAAACACACAACCAGAGCCACACACTCAGGTAAAGGTGAGTTATGGTTATGTTCTTATATATACAGTATATACTGCAAAGAATAATATATACTGTATATACTATACATTTCTTTTACAATATTTGGAAAAATCATTATTTACCTTCACCTTTAAGGAGGGACTCCCAGTGCTGAGCAGGTATGTGTGTGTGTGTGTGTGTGTGTGCGTGTGTGCGTGTGTGTGTGTGTGTGTGTGTGTGTGTGTGTGTGTGTGTGTGTGTGTGTGTGTGCATGTGCGTGTGTGTGTGCGTGTGTGTGTGTGCGTGTGCATGCGTGTGTGTGTGTGTGTCTCTCTCTCTCTCTCTCTCTCTCTAACTGACCTGTGCAGCCATATCCACCAGCTGAGGTAACTTCAGACTCTGGCCCTCTCCGTCTTTTAAGAAATCCAGCAAACTTCCTGCGTGTGTGGAAAATGTTTTTTTTTTTATAGCAGTGAACATAGCAAGGAACTGGAGACATATTTATACCACCAGGTGTGAGCGTGATTAGCCATTCCAATCGCTTTCAAAAACCAGTTGGAATGGCTCCTTTAATGGGCTTTTTAATGTGGCGTCTTGTCAGAAGCATCGTGACCTTGTGTGGAGTGAGTTGTTTTCAACATAGATGTCTTAATGTCGTTAAAAGAAACCGGCGCCATTCACTTTGACTCTAAAAATACATAAACCGTCCATTAGGAAGGTTGTCCTCTCTACAAGCCCCGACGCCGACTCATGATTACAAAGAACCCGCCGCGAGTAGCTGTTGATCGTATGCTCCCGTGTGTTCCCAGCCTCACCAGTAAGCGCAAGTGACTTTGGCTCAACGATTCCGCCAAATGACTCACTACTACACAAGGCGGTCAACGTTAAAGGAATCCCAAACTCTCTAACCCTCCGTCCAATCCCCGGAGCGCGGCCGCGAATCCTCTGCCCGACACATAAGACGAGAGACTTCCCGTCTGGCAAGTGACGGAAAAAAAAGCATTTCGTATGGAAGTCAGGTAAGGGAGACGCCTCGCGTAGCCCAGACCGAGATCCACAGACACGTCGTTTTAGTTTAGCTGTCTGGAGGAAAGGTCTGGCCGACTCTATTATCATTCTGGGATAGTGGGGGGGCTGTGGGGGGGGCGGGGGGATGCTCAGCCTTCTTTGCATTTCTTTAAACCAATCATCGGCGTCGTCGCTAAGCCGGGATGCGGTGACGCTGTCCCTGCAAAATAGTTTTGTTTTGGTGGAACATTTGCAGATGGGAAGGGGCAAGGTTTGGCATTAAAATGGCAAAATCCCTGCAAAAGAAAACAAAGCCGGCCCGCCTTACCGCCCAAATATTTGTCCAAACTTGCCATTCTCAGCGCGTAGTTTGGTCGCTCGGAGGTTGTCCTTGTTGTTTCACTTGGACGACGCGGTGGCTATAAAAATGCTAATGCTGAGTTTACCTCGAAAATGTCGGAAGTCGGAGCTGGGGAACGACGTCACACAAACCGAGTTGACCGCGTTCCAGTTACAACAAGTGGGAAGGCCAAGACGGACGCCTCCGGGAAAAACTTTTGTTGTGCTTGGGTTTCGCTCGAGCCAGGTCAGCCATTGTCAGCAATACCAGTCGATGATGACAGCGTATTACGCAAACACCGTAGAGACATGTCCACGGGTAGAGGTTGGACAGTACTGTGTGTACGGCTGATTTAATGAGACACAAATAGACAGAAGTGCTAAAAAAACGGTATATTACTATAGCTTTCACTGCTGTTGATGCGCGGGGCAGCCATCTTGGATTTTGGGAAGTTGGGGATTCTTCCGACTTTCTGAGTCGGATATCTGGGGGTGGGGGGGGGAACTCGGGACATTCCGACTTCAATTCCAAGTCCAAATGGAACGCATCGTAACACGCAGATAGCAAAAAGGCTGAGGCGAATTCGGACTGAAATAGTCGCGCCAATAGTCAGGCCAATCATCTGGCTCGTTAGCGACTAGCTCGTTAGCGTGCCCCCCCCCCCCCCCCCCCCCCACCATCCTCACCCTGGCTCATGAACTCCGTGATGATGTAGATGGGCTCCTCGGACACCACGGCGTACAGCTGCACCAGCTTGTCGTGCCGCAGACGTTTCATGATCTGGGCCTCTTCCAGGAAGGCCTCCGGGGACATGGTGCCCGGCTTCAGGGTCTTCACCGCCACCTTGGTGGTGCCGTTCCACATACCTGCAGCAGGGGGGGGGGGGGGGGCGGCCCCCGCAAGGACAGAGTGTCAGACACACACACACGTATACATGTACACACATACGTACACACGCACACGCACACATCCATGCATACACACGCACCGACATGCACGCACACACACACACACACACACACACACACACACACACATACACACGTGTACACATACACACATACACACATACACACACACATCCATGCACACACACAGAAACACAAACACACATACACACGCATACACATACACACATACGCAAGTGCGCACACACATCCACGCATTACAGACACACACACATAACATTATATAACAAACACAACGTTTACCACAAAACACACACATACAGTCTACATACTATATTAGTTTTACATGCGTGTGATCATGATGGTGTTAGCATGCAGGTAGTTAGTTAACGAGGTGGGGGGCGGGAGTAAATGAGGAGGGGCGGGGTCAAGGGGAAAGGGGGGCGGGGTAACAATCACAGGTCTTACATGACGCGGCAGCAGCACCTGAGCTATGAAGAGACACACGCACACACACACACACACACACAGCTGAGTGAGGAGGACCTATGATTGATGACCAGCGATGCGGTCAGTGGTGGGCGACGAGGGGCCGGGGGTTCGGACCGTAACACAACAGCAACAACAACAACAACAACAACAACAACGACAACAACAACAACCACCTGCCTGCTGCTAACTCATTTAGGTCATTTAGTTAGCTAGCGTCGGATGCTAATCCAGGTGGTCGACCCAAATTCATACCGGTATGTGTGTGTGTGTGTGTGTGTGTGTGTGTGTGTGTGTGTGTGTGTGTGTGTGTGTGTGTGTGTTGTGTGTGTGTGTGTGTGTGTGTGTGTATGTGTGTGTGTGTTGTGTGTGTTTATCTGTGGTTGTATGTTGTATGTTGTTAAGTATCTACTCATGATGATGTACGTGTGTGTGTGTGTGTGTGTGTGTGTGTGTGTGTGTGTGTGTGTGTGTGTGTGTGTGTGTGTGTGTGTGTGTGAGGGCGGGTGGGCGCAAACAGGGCTGGTCTCATGGTCAGCAGGGGCAGTCAGAGAGGGCAGAGAGAGAGAGAAGAGGAGAGAAGAGAAGAGAGAGAAACAGAGGGAGAGAGAAAGAGAGAGAGATGAAGAGAGAGAAGAGAGAGAAACAGAGGGAGAACAAAAAAAACAAAAATAAACATAAAAATTAATAAGACAAAATACAATAAAATAAAAAAAAAAGTAAAAACAAAAATAAACCATAAAAAAAATAAAGATAAAAAAAAAATAAAAATAAAAAAAAAAATTAATTGGCCCTTTTTTTTTTTCCCGCCGTATTTACCGCGGCGCTCGGCTCACTTCAATGGCGATGATTACCTCCCTGGACCGTCGCGACTTGGTGAGAATAAATAACATGTGGTCGTCGGCGCCCTCAACTTTAGAGGAGCCTGTTTAGTTTGGTCTGGTCGCCTAGCAACCGACCACGGAATCCACAGCCGTCGCCACATCCACACAAGACGCATTAGCAGAGCTACAGGCTGCTGCTGGTCTGGACTACCAAGCAACGAGAGAGAGAGAGAGAGAGAGAGAGAGAGAGAGAGAGAGAGAGAGAGAGAGAGAGCGAGAGGAGAGAGTAAGAGAGAGTAGAGAGAGAGAGAGAGAGTAGAGAGAGAGAGAGAGAGAGAGAGAGGCAAATATATAGAGAAGAGCGAGAGAGAGGAGCAGGCAGTCCTGACAGTGAGAGGCACAGGCAGTGGGTGTTTGTTTTTTTTCTCTCACCATTCAGCTAAGTCCAGAACAGCCGAT